>JAOTQE010074675.1:0-16463 GCA_025631205.1 Nesometra sesokonis
AGAATTGATTATTAGATTATCACTCCCGTGCGCGTCAAAAAATGTGTAAATTTTGACGCGGTAAAAAAAAAAATCTTCTTTTTTACCGCATCAAATTTTTGGTCACCCGTCGCGAAAATCGGCGATCGGCACCGGACGCCATTCCTTCAAGTTGAACGTTCATTTCGTGGCTATACTTACAGCATTAAACTTCAACGACGCTGCCAGCGGGCGTCGTACAAGGAGCTAATAAAGTTTACGATTACAAAAATTTGTGTTATCTCTGTTTTTTAATTGTAAAGTATTAATTTAAAAAAAAAAAGAAAAAAAACCTTCCTTCCTCATCGATTTTTTTTAAAAAGAGTGATAATCTAATAATTATTTCTATTTGCCCTAAAATATCAGTTGCTGATTACATCCTTCCTAGCAATATTCTCATTAAGAATATTCATGTTTCAAGTTAGATGAGTAATCACTGGTAACACATAAATAAAATAGAAATATCAATTATGCCAACTTAAACAATTATCATAAATAATGTGCATATTGTATCCTACAAAATAGACAATTACCATTTGAAATACCATTTTTATAGGGAATACCATACGTGACCTAACATAAGTCTGTTTTCAAGCAAAATTCCACACCATAGTTTAAGGCCATATTTCAGTTTCAAAATTGTATCTGAGTATAAGCCCTGGTCGATTTGTCCAAGTGTATAAAATTGAAATAAAATTAGGGGTAAGCCAGGCCTAAAAGAGTATAGATTCATAACATTTGAGATAAGTATACTTTATTGAATCCAAAGAAGAAACTTGCTTTAGGTCAGTATCATTATGACAATGTTAATTAAGATACAATTGTACTAAAAATACTAAACATTATCTGAAACGAAAATACTATTTGGTACAAAAGAGCTACGATAACGCGAGGTTCTGATACGAGGAGCTCTCAAACATCTGCCCGACGGAAAGTAAACAACAGTGGTGTAAAGGATGAGAATTGTCATTAACAATCTTATTAGTGGCTTTATTAACAGCTAGATTATAAATAACATTGAGATCCTGAGTTATAATGTTTAATTTACTAGATTAGGTAGATACTTCTGTGCTGTCACCATTTCAATTATTATAGAAGTTCGTTGAGTCCATCCTCTATTCCTACCACACATATTGATCGCGATGTAATCATATACAGTTGAACCTCCCGTAAGCGGACACCCTCGGGTCTGAAAAAAGTGTCCACTTACAGGATGTGTCCGCTTATGAAAATTTTCGCTGAGAGTGGGCCAAAGTTGTAAAATTATGTATACATCCTTATCTCTCACATTTCATGGCTTTCTCAGCACAAATGTCCTCTCAAATTTCTAGACACCGCATTTTGTATTTTATTAATCATTTTAAAGATTGTTTCCATAATATGATTTTTAGTCATTATAGTAGAAGGACAATTTTGGACAAAAATTTGTATTCATTGTACAGAAAAATCACTATATTTTCCGGGATGTCCGCTTATGGGAGGTAAATTTATATACAAAAAATCCAAATTTTAAGACAAAAAGCATCCGCTTACGGAAGATGTCCGCTTACGAGAGGTACCAAATTCACTAATTAGATAAGAAGAACAAACGGGTCTTTGAATTAGTGTCCATTATAGGAGGTGTCCGCTTACGAGAGGTGTCCGCACAGGGAGGTTCAACTGTATATATACAAAAATTAACTTCAACATTTTTATAATCATGGTTGCACGAGTATAAGTCTACCATGTAATTTTCGGCGAATATTGTAGCAAGTCTTTGGGCTTTAATTGTCGAGTACGACAATCTCGTTTTTAAAAGTATTTCTTTAAAACCGGCTACATGTAATTAACATTGGTAGCTCATAAAAATAAAAATAAATTATGCCAATTTTTGTATCCTAAATCACAAAAACCATTTCAAAGATCTTACAAAATAGAACACATTTTAAGTTAAAACGATTCAAGGAATTATCATAATTATACACTGGTAGCACATAGATACATATACGGTAATAAAAAAATTTCCTAAATCATAAAAAGCAATCATTTTACACATATAGAATAATACATTTTTTTAATTAAAAAAATCTAGCAATTACTATAATTGCACTGAGCACATGGATAAGAAATTTTAATTTGCCAATTTTAATAATTATCATAAATAATGTGCACATTATATGTTATAACACGCAAATTAGCATTTTAAAGATCATTTTTATAAGGAACAATGCACTTTTTGAATATTTAATTTAATAACAGGGGTTAAATGGAGGTTAATATTGTACAATAGAGTATTAGCTTTGCATAATGCTTGGTTGGTAGCTCATGTTTGTGGTTGTCAGCTCTTGTTTTTGGATGCCATATAATTATTTCCTTTATATAATTACCCATGCCAAATAAGTAACATCGTTTATGGAGAAAGGCAAAATAGAGGTAGTGTTATTAATTGCATAATCTTGTTAGATTTAACCAGATTTACTGTCACATTGTCAAGCAATCCAATAAATTTATCGTTGTCTTTACTGATGCAAGTAGCCTATCCTCGTGTATAAGAACACCCCAACTTGGTTAAAAGCCGACTTGTAAATTTGAAGATCTATGTGTAATAGTAAATTGTTTTATAACACAAGAGCGACCGCTCACCAGGTCCGCGCTTCCACTGCGATTTCGGGTTGTAAAGCTTTCTTCTATTATTAATTACTTCAGCACTAGTAGACCACGTCGCATGATTTTACGTTTTAAGGTTTTTATTTTTTAGACTTTCCAGGAAAAAATGTTTGAAAGAGCAAATTGAAGGTAAATAATTTGAATGTTCATCAGAAGAAAAATTAAAAAAAAATAAACACAATAGCCAGAGCCGACCGTGGTGGGAATCGATCCCATGACCTTCGCATTTGTAGAACGGTGATGTTAAACGATGTCTTAACCAACCGAGCTACTCATGCGCTTGTTGAAATTAACCGTATTTTACACTACTTGACGAAATGCATTTTTGGTTTTGTGGGTGTAAGGGACATCCTGGGGTGTAACTTAAAAAAAGGGTGATGAACGTTTTTGGGAATGGGATTTAATTTATGTGTGCAAAATTTCAAGCATGGCCGTTCAAAATTGGCGACGCTGGATGCTTTTAAAGTTATAGTCGCAACAACACCAACAACAACAAGAACATAAGTGAGAACCTAAAGTCCGCTTCGCTCGGACCTAAAAATACATTCTTTCTGAAAACAAGCATGTATTTGACAGCTCCAGAAAATTGAAATACGATTTTAGTAAAAATTTAACCCCTATTATGCAAAGTCATTTTTAGCTTTAAAAGAAAATACATAAAAAGGCATTTTTTTCACTTGCCCTTACCTTCAATTTTCAAACAAGGGAAGACAAAGTATTAATTATTTTAACTTAATTCCCGTGTCCGCTGCCTTTTTCATCCTCTACCAAGTTAGAGAGTTGAGTTATGAGTTATAGTGTACCGTTTTTCAGATGAGATGCAAAGCTGGTTGCAACATTTCTCATGTGCATGTTAATGAACCTAATAATAGGGGATTGTCTCCTGGTGGCAGCGTACTCACCACCAGAAAAACCCCAGGTGAAATCTTTGTGGGTTACCTTTACCCTTGGTATTCTGTCAACAGCAAATAAATGAAATCAAACGTTAAAAAATTGCCATTCTTTTAGAACAGTAATAGACATTGCAATGCTGTAAACCAAAATGTACAGGAATAAATAATCCAATATTTCCATTAAAACCATTGTATTAATTCAATTAAAATGTACATAACTACAGTCTACAAGGCAACTGTGATCTGGTTTCTACCTCTGTGATAGGTCAGCTGTGTGCTAAAAGCTTACATTGCAATGGTCAATGTTTACTCAGTAAAAATAACCATTTAGCATAATGCACTTGACGAAGGTCAACTTCTGTGACTTCCAACCTATTCCAACTAATTATAGGTAGATTAACATTCAGGTTTACGTTCATTAATTTCTGTATTTAAACTTGGCTGTATTAGGGTCATCTTTTAGACAAAAATGGTTTAAAAATTACTAACCTAATTCTATATTAAAATACTGTTAATGTGAATGCATTTTAAATAGTGTTTCAATTTGTTCTAGTGGGGAAAAACACATGATTTTTAATAACCGTTTAAAAACAGTTACATTATTTTTTTCACTAGAAACATGTCCATTATCTTCATTTTGTTTTATTGTGGTAATTTCTCAGACCCAACTGTCACTATGCATTTTAAGCTGGCTACTCACTGCGTTATGCATTGGTCGTACAACGGTCGCACGACTAAACCGTTGCTCCCCGTGTGTATGGTTTTCAGATGCGATGACAGCTTTCTCGTTGGCCGACGGTTTTTGAGTGATGTTCCTCTTGAATCACTAAAAAAAAACTGTTGGCCGACAAGTAGAAAAATGTCATCGCGACTGGCAACTACACACACAGGGAGCGACAGTTTAGTCGTGCAACTATCCTACAACCGTGACACGACGTAGTGAGTGCCTGGCTTTACTTATGCAAAGTATTACAATTCAATACATTCTTCGTTTAATCTGTTATGAACATGAACATTATTTATTGTTATTGGTTGCTATGGTTGCCAGACTTATCAAAAGTCAAATGTCATTTTTATAATTGTTGCATACAAATGTACCTTTGTCTATTGATTTCATTTATGCTAATATGATTCAATTGTTCTGTACAATATGGTATATTTTGTAAACTATTAACTCCAAGTTAAACAATGTTATGCAACTAATTAATGTTTTTTGAAATAATTAAATAGCACTAATCAACATTGGCATATTTAGAGCTATGGATATAGGTTGATGGTTTGTATTCTTTTCTTTTAGCATTGATATTGTTCACAGAATATCGTACAGTGAATTGTTGTGATTAAATTCCCGATAATTTAATCGATCTATTTTGTATACAGTAAGTAGTGTAATTGAGACAAATGAAATTTAGATAATTTATTATAAAATTATTGCCGGTTATTAAGGAATGTGGCAATATAAAACACATTGTAGGGTTGATGCGATAGGATGAAAAAGACATACAGACTCTGGCAAGAGCCCACCTAAAAAAAAGGTGTGTGGTTTTTATATACAATTTTACTCAACATCTATTTGATAAGCCCACTGTTTCCATTGTTAGGGTAGTGGGCTTACACTAGAGTCATTACGATGCATGAAAAATAAAAAAATCTTTTTGAGGGTTTGACATTGTACATCATTTCCTAGAAGCATAAATGGGTACTTCATTTTGTAATGTCACATGTTTTTTTCCTTTTAATTTGGTATTTTTTAAACACGTTAATCTTTTCAATAGATTGATAGACCTAACATTTTTTTGATGGGAGTTTTGTTTATTTCTCGTTTGTTTTTATTCTAGTTTTTAAAAATGTGATCATTTTCATGTAGGCCTATGGAAGTTTTTACTTGTTATTTATATGAATAAATTTTACTACACAAGTTTCATGAAAAAAAATTTGTGTAGTGTTTTTATTTTTGTGGTAGCTCTTTGACACATGAAAAGTACATACATTAATGTACCATGAAAATTATAACATTACTATATTTAGCTAGATTTACTTGGTAATTAATAAGGGTAGGTCTATTTCATTGTTTACTACATAAATTATCAGATTATAAAATTAATTGTTTAATTACATTTCATTAGGGAACCATCACTGTAGCCTAGGATGTCAAATGAAAGTTGTATTTAATATTCCCTATTGTATAAATCAATAGTACCTAAAGGTTACTATGTACAGAAGCCATGGATATCATTTGATTTATTACATTTTTGTAGCTGACACAACATACACATAAATAAAAATAATATGAAAGAAGATAAATAAATATTTGGCCCCTGGGGATATCAACTGATGACCTTTGACATATTACCTGAGTCTGTCATATTAACAGTAGGGTAATATATAATTATTTGATTATATATCATTTTGGAATTTTTATGACATGTATAAGAATGTTAGATAGCCGTATAAAATACAATATAAATAACCTGCTATACAAATATTAAGAAATAATAAAGGTACAGAATTACAATTTAAATGTAAGAAATGTGACAGTACATTTATGCAGTAAATTGTGATTCAAATTTATGCTGCTTACTCTTCTGTATATACGGAAGGGTGGAAATGGTAGGGAGGGGGAGGGGATATAAGCTACAAGCTACAAATACACTGATAATAGCTGCTAAGTTATACAAGAGAAACAACATTTTCACCAATGGGGAATGAAAAATGAGTGATTTATTTAATAAAAATATCATTAAAAAACTCATAACAATCCATATGAAGACATACAATTTCATGTTTAATAGACTAATTTAAAATTGCATATAATTGTATTTTTGTTGTCACGTACAAGACTAGGCAATACTGAAAAATTATCGTTTCTAGCCCAAGAGTCTTTGATTTTAATGAGAAGAGACAGAGTTAATCTTGCCTTAAAAACCCAAGACATGCTGTAATATGGTTACTAAGCTATTATATTAACAATGATTCTTATTCCTAGCAAAAGGCGTAAGGATGGATGTTATTGCAATTTTTGTATCGACTGAGTTATATAAACAATCGACTGTATTAGTTATTTAATTCTATTTAATGCAGAAAATAACTTGTAATAATAAAGTGTATTTTTACTAAAATAGTATGTTTGTTTTCAGTATAAATTTTCATAAGGCCATTAACTACTGTAAAAACAGTATTTGTTGATATTTAGTTTATATTTACTATTGTATTGATGAAATAATATGGATTTTCTAAATCTAAATTTCTTTACTACTTGTTTTATGTTTTTTCAAAACCCAAAATAAATAACAATATAGTTACATACCGGTATTAGGTCTAAAAAAATCTTTATGTAGCCAAAGTACATATTTTTTTAAAGTGGGTCAACTGTTCAGGAAATAGTTTTCTCTTTTTTAGTAGATCCCTATTTTTTCCATTTGGATCATTAATATATTTTGCTGATTTATATGTATGCTTAATATATATTTTTTGGTAACTGTATTTGTTTCTTACAATTTAAAGATAATTTCACATTTTTCGTTCATTCAGAATAACCTTACAATTATAGCCTAAAGATGATACCAATGTGAATAATAATTTAAAGAAACACTGATCCTGAATTCAAGGATTTTGAATTAGTCGGACTTGGACAACAAAGATTTTTTTAAAGCTTTTATATAACAGAAAATAATATTGGTAGATCTTATACTATAGATGAAGATTATTGGTAATGTGCTGCTGTTGATTCTCTAACCTTTATCATTCCTGTACATCATCACTGAAGCTCACATTGTCAATAATGAACATAAAAAATGAAAATATTATAGATATAAGCATAACTAGAGTTAAGACACGATTTCAAAGACATAGAATTGACCCATGATGACATATTCTTGCTGATTTATTACCCAGTCTAGTTTAAGAGCAAAAACGAATCGAGAAAAAAATCAAGATATGTACACGCTAGGGATTCTCTGTAAAACATCTGTGGTTGTATTTTGCCGTCCAATGACTATTTTTACATCAACTTATTAAAAATGCTTTATCGCTCACAAGACGATTTAATAGGCTTTAGCTTTATCAAGCAGTCATCTCTATTAATTCTTAAGCTCTATTCATGGTATACAAAGTTGTTAATAAAACTTTTTAAGTGTTAAAAACAGAATTAGAACAGATATATTTTATTATGAATGATTTCATATCTTTAAAAAAGATTTTATTTATTTTGGCGTACTTGTTAAATTTGTTATCAGCACCTTATTTCTAAAATTGTAATCAAGATTACTTTTTATTTTTAATAGATGCTTAGATTAAGTGACAGATCTTATCTTTAAAAATATTTTGCCCCCCCCCCATCCCTGGGAAACCTGTATCTCAATTTTAGTTGCCTCATCTAAAGTGAAAACTAGATTTGCCTCAAGTCTGCATATTATATTTTAAGTGTTTCATGAACGGCAACTCCAGTGGTTGAAGTTTTGAGTGCTGATGTTTTGTCGTAACATACGAAAGGTTATTATAACAATCCACCTATAGGAGCGCATTTGGTGCCTGATGATTTTCCTTTCACAATTTAAACCGAATCACCATTTTGAAGCAAGACCACAAGGAAACATGCTTATGGAATAAATGGAGAAACATACACTGTTGGATGCTACAAAAACAAGTATTTATATCTCAATGAGTTCTGGCTCTGTATCATTCTAAAGGGCAACTCACATCAATGCAGGGATGTAATTATGCAGGGCGGAGTTGGGTGGGGCCGCCCACCCTAAAATTGTTCCACCCATCCTGAAGCTTATTTTAAGGCCTTCCACCCAGCCTAAATTTAACCTGCCATCCACCCTAAGCCTCTGAAAAGGTAAAAGTACTGTTTTTAGTCATCATGCCACCCACCCTTATATTGTTGCTGGCCTACCTTTGGATTTTTCTAGCTACATCCCTGCCAATGTGACAAAGCGTTGCAACAGGTGTTACGCGACACGACAAAATATGAGGAATAATAAAAAGCTGCTTCTGTTGAAGCAATATAGGCCTATTGAAAGCAAAGCATGACAAAATGACAAGCAGAAAAATGTTTTAACTGTTATCATGTTGTTGTGAGACGTACTCCTCAAGGTTGTCATGCGAGAAAAAAAGGTATTTTTGTTTCAATTGAAAATAGTTTGGGGTTGTGTCATGTTGCAACATATATTTCATGTCACATCGTATGTCGCTCGTCACTATCGCTTGTCACGTCTCTCTGTTGTGTTGATGTGAGAGGGCTTATAAACCACTAAAGTAAGAATAAAGATACATTATATATGAATTAATCAACCAGGTCCTATAGAGCACCCTCATATGTGATTTTTTTTGCTTTTAAATTTAGTTTAATATAGGTATGTTAATTTTTTTTTTCTAGAAATCAGGTTTCTTGTTGACTGTGTGTTAGGACAGTTGGTTTAATATCTATCAATTTTTCAACCTTCATTAAAAAAATTAATTACTCAATCAGTAGAATGCTAGGACTTCTAGCTGTCTAGGTGGAGTTAACAACAAATTTGTTTACATGTTACGTTAAGTGACATACTAAATTTCTGTGGCCTTGACATAGGTCAATACAATAATGTTCGTCCATACAGTGGTTTTATTTAAATAAAGTAAAAAAAAAACTATAAATGGTTGTAAAAATATGAGCAATTCATAAAATATTGATGTCGAGATTGTTATTTGTTGCTTTCCTATAAACATTTAAATACAATGTATGACCTTCTAAAATTTAATCCAATAATATCATTTTTTGAAGTCGATAATTTTAATATTGTACATAAATATTTATTTAAAAAATGGCAAAAAATAAACCATTCTTTCATTATTGATCCTATTTCATGATCAAGTACTCAAATTTTACTCTGTCGTCACGGCAATATGCAAATGATGTGAGCATGTGATTAGCGTAGACATGAAGCCCAGGATTGATGATGTTAATGGTGTATGCAATAATATAGGTAATCGTAATGGGTTATGCTTAATTGTTCATAACACAAACGAATTTAGCATTTTGTAGTATTAAAAAGTGTTTTTATTGATCCATTTTCTAAATTAGCCTGTTCTGAGACGGGTGTAAAATATTTAGCCTGACTTTTATGTTTATAGGCAGGTGCAGGTATTTTACAAAGAAAGCTACTTTACATGACCTCTTGCATCTCAATACAATAGATAGCTTTTTCAATAGGTAAACATGATACTATATTTTGTATTGTTACATTATGATTGCCTTATAACTAACATTCTTAGAAATAATAATAATAATGCAAGGTACCCCCAAAAACATTTATTATAATTTGATCATTATAAAAATGTTTACTTATGTGTGTCTAATTATCTCACTACAATATAGGACCTTCCTCAATTTAAAAAAAAAAACAATAATTGAACTGTTGTTTCCCCTTATGCCACAATCACACTGGACTTTTGGTGGTAAACCTAACTGACACACTGGCTAATTTGACCATTTTTCCAGTGCCAACATCACAGGAGGTTTATCTAACAATGGAGAAAAGGAAACTTACCTGTGTAAGTTTAACTGTGTCCTGCCTGCCCAGGAAAACTGACAAGGTTAGTTTTACTAAGCAGGAAAGTCCAATGCGAACAGCTCGACTTGGATAAACTCCAGATTTATAATACAGAATGCCTTCATTAATCAATTGGGCCCTCCTGTGAGTTGTGACTTTGAGTAATGTAGTTTATTTTATAATTTTTGCCCTAGCTTGTGGTAAAATTAACCATACCAAATAATCCAAGTGAGAACAATGGTAAAATTTAACCGTATTAAGTGTTACAAATTGTTTTAGGAAAATGTTCTCCTTTTAAATCCAGTGTGATTGCGGCTTAAAACTGTATGATCAGACCTATGACTTCAAGAATGGAAGAAAGAATAGAAACCACTGCTACAAACATTTTCCGTCACAGTATTTACATTGAAATTACCAAAAGATATTTTGTCTCGTAATATAGACTGTATATTCTAATACCATAAAAGCAATTACTGTCACGGTACATTAGTTTTGCATATTTTGCGTGCAAAGGAGCTACCGCAAAAATAAAAACATTCTTAGATTTATTTCTGTACATTCATATTTGTATAGAAAAAAAACCTGTAAATTCTTGAAAATTACAATTTGTGAATATTGAGATTTGGTCGCAAACTGCGAACATTTACACACGCAAAAATTACTGCTTCTAAAGTACATCTTCAAAACCAGTACCTCTTGCTGTTAAAATCTCTTACCAAGTATTATCGTAAATGTTGCTCGACATTATTAATAGCATTCTAAGTGTTTCCAGTAGCGTTAATATGTTGAACTTCTCTAATTAAATTCATTTACCAGTTACCATGATTACCCGATAAATAACGCATTAGAGAAATTAAGAGTCAAAGATGATACAAAATAGGCTATTAAATAAGTCTTTTATTTGGGAACCATGACATGATAGATTAACGCATTTTAGAAATGGAGGGCAGAAGACTATACAAAATTGATTAACTATTAAAATAAGCAGTTGACTTTGGTATCTGGAATTTTGTTTATTTAAAGCTACGATCTTACTAGAGCTTTAAGCCTAGCTTTACAACTTAAAAAACAATTCTGTGCATAATTCAAATGGTGTATCATTTAAATAATTACATCAATCGTCATCAACCAGTGATATTAGAAAAAAAATTGACTGGAGGTTAGGATTTAGAAAAACTTGCTGAATTAAGGCAATGATGACTGTTGTTGGAAATGTCAAACCAGGTCAAGCCATGGCCAATGTGTGTGAGACACCAAAATTGTTAGCTGGTTTGAGTGAGATTTCAAACTCGGCATGAGTCAATCCATGTGAGGTCACACTACAAAAATCTCACTTGCAGTGAGTAAAGCCTGGCTTGAAGCTTTAGTGTGACTGTAGCCTCATTTATCTGGTAACTATGATTATAAGATAAATTAATGCATTTAAGAAATTCAGCGTAGAATACAATACAAAATTGACTATTTAAATAAACACTTTGTTTTTGGTACCATGTTTGAGAAATGAAGAGTCAAAGACAAAAATAAGTCCACTTAAATAATATGAATTTTTAATTTATATACTGTATTTAATTTAATTGAATGCTATGATTACCAGATAAATTAAGAGCAAAGGACAATGCAAATGACTATTTGAATAAGGAAATTTACTTTGGTACCATGACCCGATAAATATGCATTTGATAAATAAAGAGTGGTAGGTGATACAGAAATAACAATAATCTAAATAAGTTTATTTTGATAGATAACTGTGGTCATTAAGATAAAGCTTAGTATGGATTAGGTTGAGCTACCAGTAGGCCTACAGAGAGAAGATTAAGCCAAGGTTTACAAACAATGCGATACATGTTAAACGCTGTGATAAAAACAATAGATGATGTTGCTGCAAAGTGTTTTGAGGCTAGTAGTTGCAAAACCATGAAGTTGTCGCATGGAGGTTATTCAGAAATATGCAAATAAACAACAGGAAATATAAACAAATACAAAGGATTTTTTAAATATTTTTTTCCAATAACTTCAGTTATAGATATCCGACTTTGATAATTGACCCCTCATTGTAATGCTTACGGAAAGTGTAACATGCGGATAACAAAAACTCAATTTTCAATTTTCCTACAACTTGGTGGTTTTGGCGTGACATGCCTCATTTATATTTTGTATATGCATAAATATTTGATGACGTGATGTTTGGAAGATTTCTAGATTTCTACATGTATTTGTTATGAAGAAAAGCAAATTAAAAATTATAAAAACAAATATATTTATAGTACAATCAGCAATTCGATTAAAACCACATATTAAGACAATCATAATATATATAAACAATGACTTTTACTTTTTTACTGTTTTCAATTCAAACATAAAAAAGTCATTAAATCCATGATAACAGATAGAAGACGATAGCCAGCTTGCCAAACGTGGACATCGTTCCATCAATCATGGCATTTTACGTTGACACATTTATTGTTCTTCATAGCATGTTTTACTAATATCCTTTCGAGTTTCCTATTGTTTAGTATTAAGGGTCCTTTGTTCTGTATTTAAGATATTTCTATCTACTTATGCATTCCCATAGTCTGATGAAAAACTCTAAGATGCGAGGTGTCAGAAGCGAAATTCAGTAGTTTGTGACTAACCTAGCATAGCTTGTTAGGGTATCATATTATAGGCAAAAAGTTATTAATACTTCATGCAGCAGATTTGTCATAATCATGAACCGTGTCTGTGTTTTGCCTCGACATAAATATTGCCCGAATGATAATACAATAATGTTTCCTGTTTAACATAACATTATTAAACGGATCTACCGCCTGATGGTGAAGATTTGTTAGTACTTAATATTCCCAGGTCCCATTTATTAAGAGGAGACCAAGATTATGTTAGGTGCGTAGTACTTCCCAAAAAATCAGTGCATGGGGAAATGGAGGGGGGGGGGGGGTGGGGGTGTGGCAGCCATGTAAATATCATAGGAAGCCTCTAATTTGGGCTTTGAAGGGGCAAGGCAATTTTTTATTTGGGCTCGATTTTGGATGTTACCACTAGCATAGCACGGTTACAAGAAACCATTTTGTACAAGGCGTTCCTTCTTGTATTACAGAGAATAGGGGGCTGCAAGTCCAAAATGATCTTAATGATGGCAAGTTTTTTAAACAGTGAGGCCAATTGAGAAAGCACCAGAGGCAAATGTTTTTTGGTGCCATGGTTAAATTCGAACACAACCAGGTTGTGGGTCCCTTCCAGACGACATATGTCCCACATGTTAAGTGCTACACCTCATGCTTTCTTTTGTCTTTCTTGGGAGAAACCTATCTTTTTCTTACTCATTCTCTATTTTCTTTTTTTAACTTTATTTTTTATTTTATTTTACTGTCTCCTTCTCTATTAAAAATGTGTGTTCACAAAAACATGATTTAATATCGCATAATTCATAGGTCTCTATCATCTACATCACATGTTTGTTTGAAAAATAAATCTAAGGCAGATTCTGAAATGAAATAATATTAATGGTTAACCAGGACTTTTGTACCTTAGGTCAATATCAAAATAAGTATTCAAAGAGGTTAAGCAGGTCTTTTGTACCAAGGCCCATGGCAGAGTGAGAATTAAAGACCCATGGCGATACACGTCTCATCCTTAAAACAAACATCAGTTCTATGCCTGCATTCAATGTACGATTTCGACTCTCTCTTTGTAAACCTAAATATCTACAGCTGATGTAGTGTTTAGCCTCACCCTCAATACAGCGTCAATTGTTAACTTCAGATGTAGATTAACTTGCTGTATTGTATTGTGAAAGGTCAAAACCTAAGGGTATGTTTCTTACAAGAAATATCTAAATTCAGATTTCTATCACCCATAGCAACTCCAATGTTTTTTTTTTAGTTATTTTTATAAAATTCTGACAAGATCAAGATGACAAAGTACAGGAAACCTGTGAGAAAATTTCTTAAAGACAATATGTAAAACCCTCAAGACTCTGGATCTTTACTGTTAAACATAGTTCCAATGCCATTAAACTCTAAACTTATCGATAAAATCTCGGCCAGTTGACGACTTAACCTTGTTTATTTACATTTTTTGTCATTCTGCGAGCAAACATCCAAATGTTGTCGCTAGCAGATTCTACGCTTGTCAATATATTGTATTGTAGGTCACGGAAAAACATGTATTTTGAAACAACTTAGGCGTAAATTCAACAAAGGCAGATTACTTAATACTTTTGCATTAACCTTATTTAAGTATGTTCTCGAATTCCATTATCCTTCATCTACTCATCAATCAATATAAAGGATGAGGGAGAAAAACTTTGAAGAGTCAAACTTGTTTTTCTTTTCACTTCTTTATGTAATTAACAATGCTGTATACTTGCTAGAGGTAATACCATATTCATATTACTTTTTGTATTGGTGTTATTTTTTAATTTCATCACCATCAATCAATAGAAAGAAACATAACATAAAACACATTTCTTTGTGTATGAGATATTTCAAAACTTATATTTAATTAAGAATAATTATTTATAAATTTTACATTTTTTTTCACATTGAATTTTTGTATCTAATTCTCTATGTTGAAATGATACAATCTGTAGCGAGTCTGGAGCAAGCAGACTAACTACAAGTAATTGTATTTTTCTGCTTGTCAACATAAAACTAATTTTTTTGAATATTAAATAAAAAAAAATTCACATAAATAAAAATTATAATTTTAACAATTTTTCCATTTTTAAATAGATTTATATATCTAAATATTATTAAATTTAATTTTCAGCCAGTCTGGAGCAGGCAGTCTAACTGCAAGTAATTATTGTCATCTGCCTATTTCGTCTGCTGTGACTGAAGGATATAGAAATAATATAATGATGATAAATGTATACTCCATACATATACAATAATTATTTAAGCATATAAGACCATAGTAGGTGGTAGAGAACTATTAATAATTGATAGATGGTAATAAGTACAACAATGATTTACACAGTTAATGTAAAAATATCAAATTGGTAAGCACAATTAGATGCTTTTAATTGGAAGTGAATGGTTAATTGATTTCTCTGCTTCTTTCATCTAATCACATCGCTAAACTTTACTCATCCAAGGTTTTTACTTTATAGAATTATACCATAACTATTACACTCTGTATTCTCTTTCAAAATATTGAAATCTTCGGAACACACCTGATATCTATTTCTACCGCCTCATAGATCTTTTATCTCTATCCTTTCCCCAGTCTAGTCAGCCTGTTTTCCTGAAAAACTATGAATAAGCATTATAGCTACCTAGGCATGAGCATGCAAAGTTGGTATTAGAAGTGGATTTTTTTTTTGGGTGGGGGAGATGAGAAGTGAAGGGTTTTAACAATAAGAGCTACAAATACATGAAAAATAAGCCAACTAATGGTTTGTTTGTGCTTGTCCATTTTAAAACACGATCCCTTTAATAAATTTCTGGGTCCACCACTGTAGTACCAGGCGTGGATCCAAGGGGGGCGCAGAGGGGCGCCCACCTTCCTATTATTGTCAAAACGTAGTTGCGCCCCCTTATACTAGGTGCACCAGGTCCAAAATATACAAGAAAAACCTAGAATACGATAAAAATAGGGTATCAGGCACCAAAATGGAAAATAACCTTTTTTTTTGCCTGTTATGAAAAAAGTGACAACCACGCCCACCTGGACTCTGGAAAAGTGCGCCCCCCCCCCCCACTTTTCGGTGGATCATGGATCCGCTCCTGAGTACTGTAGGGCTAAGATGGCATATATTTTCACATCCACAACAGCCAAATCCTGCACCTACCCCATTATATTATCAAGACCTTCCACGGAAATAGATCGTTCCACAGGTTTTCCCTCTCCATCTTTTAAACCGGATGTTCCACTGAATTCAATATGATAATGATGACTTCTTAATGATTTTGATACTTAGGAATGACAAATGGATGCTAAAGGTATCAGTAACAATGATAAGGTAATGACTGTATCAATAATAGCAATTGTCTCAACTTACAGTTAACTTATCATTAATAGAACATCCTTTAGATTTCGTCCCTTCGCTAAAGTCGAAAAAGATGTTGAATTATGGAGTCCAAATTAAGAATATTTTTTTCGATTTGAATATGTCTGTTTTTTATGCTGCAGTTTGCTTTTCTATTAAGTTAAATATTGAGTAACTAACAGTTTTTTAACTAATTTTCTTCTATTAGTAAAGCAATGTGTTCTATACTTAAACGTTTACTGTAACATACAAATCATCAACATAGAATATTGATTTACTGACTTTTTGTTCCTTAGCAGGGCAATAATTGTTTTGCAGCCCTAAATTTTTACTAGCAAACAATCATCAACACAATTAGCAAAACCTTACCACAAAACTCTACCA
>JAOTQE010074686.1:0-16457 GCA_025631205.1 Nesometra sesokonis
ATATGTAAAACAGGTTTTAGATCTTTCCTGATATGTTATCCTGTATAAATATGTTTGAATAAAGAATAAAGAATAAAGAATTAAAACATACCTGTCCTCATGTGAATTTGGCTGATCTTTCCAATTATGTAAGTTAAATTTGTAATTTGATTTTGGTTTTCAAGCACAACCTTTTCAAAATATCCAATTTTCCTATCCTTTTGTATGATTAGTAGACCCACTTTTGATTTGGTACTCATTTTGCAACATGCTTTTCAGCATTATTGCATTGTCCAAATTTTGTGAAATTTCATCTGTTAGGTCACAACTATTTGTTCTATAGATTTATCCATAGTAATTTCAATCCCGGAGTTACCCTTTAAATAAAGTACTTTGACCTTTTACTCCTCCCTTTGAAAAAGGCCCCGCTCAAAGTTTGTATACCATAGGTCAAGGATCGCCGGTGATATTGTTTTCATCCTTTCTGTCTGTCTGTCTGTCTTCAGCATAGCGATTGCATCATCAGAGGCAGGGCTTTGGTATTTGGCATGTGTGGTCCTGGTAGGACCTTCCCCTGGCAGTCCCTTCCCCTGGCAGTCAACCTCATAAAGCCAAAAACAAAGAGTTTATAAAGCATAAAGTTATATATTATTTTAATGTATTTCATAGGCATCTTTACAGGATTTACACTCTAAAATGAAGACGTCATCAGATTCTAGTCAGGTCTTAGATGATATGTTAGCGTTAGTAAACGAAACGAAGGAACAACTATCAGCAGAGATGGACTCCAGGGTAATAGACTCATTAGCTTGTTAGGAATAGATAATGCAATTAATTAGGTAACCCTTTCATCTACTGAGAATGTATAGTAATTAATTTATCTATGGACACCTGAGCCAGCTCTATAGTTAATTACATGTCTACTTACTTTTATAAACTGACTTGTAGCTATATTTTACAAATTCTTTAAATTATCCCATTAATTTCTTTGGATTATTCCATTATTGTTCTTGGATTATTCCATACTTTTTATGGGTATTAAATTGTCAAAATTAAATATCTGCAGGCACGGATCGGGGGGTGGGGGAGGGGCGCGGCCTTGCGCTACAATTTTGAAACCAAAAAATATATTTTTTTGTAAATTTTGCGGCGCTAAAAGTGCACCAGAGAGCATCTGTAGAGAAAACTTTTCCCGGACCCTAGGTAAGCTCTGGACCCACGCCAATTGTTATCATTTTCCATTTAAAACCTCATACCTGGGCTTGTCCAACTTGGTATCAGTCTCCTCTTTCTAGCTCCACTAGTTCCTGATCTGTTTTTCATTCTGACAATATGGCTACCATTAGTTTATCCATATAAAGCCGGGCACTCATTGCGTCGTTCAACGGTCGCAATATCGACGGTCGCACGACTAAACCGTCGCTCCCTGCGTGTGTGTGGTTCCCAGATGCGATTACAGTCTTCTACTCGTCGTCCGACTGTTTTTTTAGTGATTAAATTCAAGGAAATCACTAAAAACCGTCAGCCGACGAGTAGAAGACTCTCGTTGCGTCTGGAAACCACAAACACAGAGAGCGACGGTTTAGTTGTGCGACGGTCGTACGACCATCGCACGATGCGGTGAGTGCCCGGCTTAAGTAAGACATGTAATAAACTCACTATGATTACTGTAGATGGCTAACCTTTGTTCCCCATTGATATGTACTGTAGATATTTATATAATTACTTAGGGTAATAAATCTTTACTTTCTCCACTGGGATATAGGCATCTATACAGTTTGTGTAATCTACTTTTAAGTAAATTAATGTCTACTGGTTTAGCGTGTAGTCAATTGTTCTTGAGAAATTATATAAAATTTAAGGAAATATTTAAACAGTCTAAATTAGGCATAGAATTTAACCCCTTTAACACATACTGTATTTGTTTTTAAATGATGTATTTAAATGCTTTAACTATAGTAAAGGTATAAAATAATTTATTTTCCCATATTTACAGACAGCATGTAAATAGTACACTTGACCTTCTCATTTACAACCCTTCAATATTTACTAGGTAGACACTCCTTTGATAATTTGTGTGAGTTGTATGGTCAAGTGGTTAATGTAGGGGAACCGTGAATCATAGCAATAACAACAGCATGGGTTCGAGACCCGCTCGCACCATGGTTCTGGTGGTGGAACAAGTCTTCTCGGATAAAGACTATAAACCGTAGGACCAGTGTATACATACGGCCCGTGTGCACTATAAAGAACCCAGTATATCTTTTGAGACGAGTAGGGGGTTACCACGGTTTACTGGTCCATACATCCCCTGCAGTGGACAGATGAATGAGCACCTGTATCGGGCAGCAGGACATGACGTGACCCTTAGGGGCGTAGAAAGTCATATGAATGTGTAACATCTGGTCCACAGTGCCTTGAGACTCTACTGTATAAGGCGCTATATAAATTGAACTACAATCAAACTACGTCTAATGTTAAATTACTAATCTATATGAGCAGTTTTAAGCTGTAGTGTTAATATAAACCTCATGCCATTACCGAGAGAATCCAAGGACTTAGCACAGTTAATAGCATATTAAACAATGAAGACAGTGAAAGAATGTGTGAAAAATTACACTAATTCTATAAATATAATTCCTAACATTGATTTATCAAGTGCTTAGTGGCCTACCCTTTGAAAAAAATAACACCATCCAACTTTGTAGATCTACCGTATTAAATTACTAAGGAGATCTACCTAGAACTACGGAGAACTACCTAGTAAGGTGGTATATAATTACCCTGTATGTTAATGTTATTAATGCCTTAAGGTTTATTCTAAATAATGGCCGTATTTTCGTATGTAGAGCATTGTTGACCATATCCTTGGAAGTGTCCCTTGATATGGTAGTTTTTATAGGTTAACCCTGTTAAATACCTTTATCTACCTTGTTACTACCATTGTCTACCATGTTAACAGAGTTATTTTTTCAAAGGGTAATGACAACAAATTTCTGGCAATGTTATTATTAAAATAATGGTCAATGATAATCCCCTATAATTTATCATTGGTAATTCATTTGTTTTTGCATTTTCCTCCTCTTTCTTAGTTTATTTAAACAGCATACAGTATTTTAAATAAAGCACACTTCAGTATTTTTAAGATCTTTTTTTACAATTGTTAATTAACTTTCTAATTTGCAAAATCAACAAACACCTTACAGATAGAGGGTATGTAAATGAGAAGGTCAACAATGTTAATTAAATTAACTAACTTAGTTTTGTTTGTGTTAAAAATATTTATTATGTTAAGTAATTTTTTGACTACTGTATATGTATGTTATACGTGAATAGTTTCAACAGCTACAAAAACTTGGATTATCGAAAGGCAACATCCTACAGCTACTAGATAACAAGATCCACATGATCACGTCAGAATTCAACAGCCAACTGAAACCATTAGGAAAGAGCATAGCCACCATCAGAAAACAACTCAGCTCCTTAGAAGGACTAGCCACTGATGTTAGCCCTGTAGTGACACCAGAGATTCCAGCCATGGAATATAGTGTGGTAGGCCAGGTGTTAGCTTAGTAGTTTTTGACAGAGCAACTAGACAAAGTGTTGGCATGAGGAAGGGTTTTGATAAAGAATTTAGGCCTGGTGTAGCTAAGTAGTGACTTATGAGAATAGAGGGAGGATTTTAATAGAGTATCTAGGCCTGGTGTTAGTTTAGATAAGTATTAATAGTATGCAGGCAAGAGGGCAAAGGAGGGTTGAAGAATAATATGAAGATGCCAATTAGGTTATTGTTAAGCAGTTATGAGATCAGATAGAAGGTATCTAGAAGAGGATGTTAGTTTAGAGTAGAAAAGCTTCAGAGAACAGAGCGAGTGGCTTTAAAGGATAGTGTATGTAATTAGTGTTGAATGGATTCAAAACTAGTAGAATGTATGTTTGATTTCAGAAATCAGAAAGGTCCACTAATCAACTTTAAGAAAGTATAATACATACTCCAAGCAATGAGATACACACCATCATGACAGGATTCAATATTTGAACATAAATTATGTCATCAAGAATGGTTCCTGATGATGACATAATTTATGTTGAAATTTTTAATCCTGTCACCATGGCATGTATCTCATTGCTTGGTGTATGTTTTATCATTTCTTGATAAAAGAAGATTGTATAGCATTGATAAGCTTGCAGATCAGTAAAAAGAATGGATTTTGAAAGCTGCAGTTTTTGAAAGATCTTCTGGTAGACCAAAAATGTGATTTAATAAATTTAAAATTTACTTATACGGTATTTAGTAATTCAAAGGTGATGAATTTTTTAAAATCTGATGGAGGGTCTAATTTAATAAATCTTGGACAATATTAGTAAACATTTTGTTTTTATGAGAAAGATAAAAGAGGAGGGGAAAATATAGCATGACAGATGATCTACATGAATAAATCTTTGAAAATATCATCAGTCCATTGACTCCTGAATCTTCTAACTACCCATTACTATGCCACCTTAGGTGGAAAGAAACAATTGCAGATAATGTGCCTTACTCAAGCACACAAACAAGTGACAAACCTTGTGTTAACAGAAATGTTTACTGTTGCTACACATTGCTTCTGTCAGTTGGACACAAGTTCGTAAACACTTGGGTCCGCTAGGCCAACGCAGAAATCTTGAACGATTGACCACCGCTGCTTTGCCCGGGCGGTGATTAAACATTGCACAGACTTTGGTGGAGCGGTTGTAAGCGTTTTACGAGCGGACACAGGATTGCTGGAATGGTGTCACCGCTAAACCAATGCTTGCTACCCATTAAACCAACGCTAAAGCAACGCTGGCTTCAGCAGTGCACCGCTAAAGGCAATGCCCAGGTTTTCAATTTTTTTGTGCGCGGTGACGATCATTGTCGAAATTCTTTCCCCTCTCCCTACCGTTCAAGGAACGCTCCAACAAAGTTTGGGCGGTGTGACCGGGCCTTTACAGTAGATTATCTTTATTTTTAAACAATGTTTTTTATTTTTCTACAGGATAGCGAATCTCTTACCAATATGCAGGGCGTTTTGCTGCAACTGCAAGCAGAGGTAGAGAAATTGAACAGCTCCCTCATACATCTCGTTGATGAACACAACGCAAAACAGAAACACATTGATGTAAGTTGATTGACCAAATAGTTAATACAAGGAACACCAGTGGTGCATCTAGAGGGCGAGTGTTTCATAAAAAAGAACTTGAGTTGACTACATAAATTGACACTGAATTAACTTAAAAGATGTTAAAAAGAGCAATTACAATAACTTTTTTTGCTTTAAACTTGTCTGGTGGATTGAACTTCCAGCCTGTTCTGTATTCTTCTTCCAAAAATCCTTCCTGAACCAAGGAGGCCACGAAGAGTTTTGACACCCGGTTTTATAGCTTGAAGCGAATGCGATAAGATGTGTGATACTCTTGCTGAAGGGGAAAGTATTCCGTTACAGGTTACTTCCCAGTCATTTTCTGGTGTACTGTAGGTCACAGAACAACTGGTAATTGCAAACCCTAATGTTTCAATGAATTCTATAATAATTCACTTTCCTGTTTTTTTTTCAGGCTCTGTATACCTACATAGATCGTTTACAAGAATTCAAAGCAGACAAAGAACATGTTATAATGGAAATAGATGTGGTAAGTTTGTGTCAGCTCCCAACCTACTGAGTACAGTACATCTGGTTCAAATCCTCTAAAAATTCTAACCCTAACAAAGTTTTTCTTGAGGTCGTGATTTTTAAGTTAGCATTTTTTAAAATTCTAACATTTTCAAACTTTGCAATAACGAATAGTTAATTAAAGTTTGTTAATTAATGCTTGTAGTAATTTAAGCCAAAGGTGATTGTAATAATGCCGTTGGTTTTTGGAAAAGTTGTATGCATCCTTTGATTTTGTAGACAGTTGGAGTAATAGGCTATTGGTTAATAGTAATGTATGCATTAGTGATTGATGTTTATTTTTTTTAAAACAGAAAGCCGACAAGAGGGCGCTGGACAACAAGATTAGCCGAGCACAGTTTGAGGGCACTGTTGATGAACTCTCTAAAAACTTACAAGAGGTGATGCACAAGATATCCGGACATGTAAGTGAAGTTAGGAAATAAATCTCTAGAGGGCAGTGCATAGTCTCAACAATCTGGAGCCCCCTTCTAGCATGTTGTAGATATGGCTGTGTTCATGCCTTTCATAATCTCTGTTGATGTTGTTGTATTTTTTGGTATTCATGTCTTTTATTATTTTTCTGGATCTTGTTTTTCTTTGTCCAAAATCCTTTTGGCATTAAATTTGGGACATGGTTTCCATGGTAGCATGATCCGTTATAGCCAGTTTGTGGATGATGTATGATTGTGTTCTATGATTCTTGTTGCTATTGTCTTTTTTATCTGTTTTGTTTTCAGTAGTTTCTCTCTGTTTCTTTCTAGCAAAATGCATGGGAGGATGCAGTAAGTGAGATGAAACTGGACATTGACAACAAACTTGACCGAATGGAACTTGACCCGCTGAAATCGTACCTTGACAAGAGAATCAAAGTAGCCAGTGCTAAAATGGTTCCCAAGGAGATGGACATGGTAGGAGAAGAAGCAGCAGGGTTTAGGAAGTAAGTATGGTATAGAGTTAAGCATATGTACTAGAGTAATATACTTAATCATTGAATGTATAGATATAACCACATAAAAAATCATTTCAAATAACAGAAGTGGCATTAATAATAATAATAATAATAATAATAATAATAATAATATGTGACATTTATATAGTGCTTATTGCCAAGGCCTCTAAGCGCTTCACATTTATTACCCCCAGTCATTGGAACAAACACCTATGAAAAACAATCCATTCCAGAAATGTTGCAGCCGTAATCAGCGAATATGGCATTTGTACCTCCCAGGTACCCACTTATACTCCTGGATGGAGAGAGGCAACGTGGAGAATGTGTCTTGCCTAGGAATACAAGCAGTTGACCAGAGTGAGTCTCGAACCACCGACCTTGTGATTGGAAGCCCGAAACGCCACCGCTGCGCCAGCTGCTTCCACATTGTAGCTTGCCTTCCAATGTTGAGATCATAGGTTCAACCCTGGCAGAACACCAGGTTCTTTCCCGTACCATACTGCTTAAGCTTGCTGTTGGATGTGATACAAACTGGAAAAAAAATAGTCTTCTACTTGTTAGTTTTTTTAATCATAAATCATAGTTATTCTGAAGAGCCTCTTATTCATTTTGGTATTATCTTCACCTTTTACAATTTTTTTTTTATTTCAGACCTTTGATGCAGAAGTTTAATTGTATATCTTGTGACCGACCTCTGGACATAGCAACACACGGGTAACATTCAATAAATATATTCTTTAAGATTTTAATAAATGTAGTTACATATAGTGCATTGTAGAATTTATGTCTTACTAACTCCCTTAACTCCAATTCCAGATATTTTCTCTACATTACTGCCATAAATAAACAATAAATCGAGCTGACCACAAACCTGTGCCAATTTGGCTGCAGATCATTAGGCTAACCCGGCCTCAATAAACTACTGCTCTATAAGCAGTTTTCAACAACTAACTCTTAATTACCCTGGAGTGAATCCAAGGACACTTGAACAAGAAATAGTCTACTGACCAATAAAATGTTTAAAAAGTCTCCTAAAAATATCCTAATGTTATTTTATAGAGGCCTTGGTGGCCTAATGTTAAAATTTCTTCATTTAATTGGGGCATAGTGTAATCTCTTGACCAATTTAATTCTTCAGTTTACAATGCTTTTAAATAATACAATTTGTTTAATTACTATCATTTATTGTCTTCTTTCCAGACCTATAGCATCTCTCCCAGAATCCAAAGCACTTCCTGGCAGCAGGTCAGGCCGTCCATACACGACCTTTGAACTTGAACAAATAAGAGCAGCTCAGAAAAAGTAGGTAGTAATTGTAATTTAGCAGCACTTCCAATTTCAAGGATTGCCCTGGAGTCCCAATATTTTTTGGCGGCCTATCTCCCGGGCTCCAGGAAATCAACATGTTCTCCCTGAATTTAGATTTCGAAAGGATTTTCCCTTATTTACTTTTGAAAACTAGGGTCTAAGCAAAACTCGTTTTTCCAATTTCTATGTAAAAAATAGTTTACTTTTTGTGCTATAATAAAAGCAGTAATCCAGAATTCATCATTTTTTTTAGTGGACTTGCCGGGGCACATTTTTCAAACATGGTTTACTCCTGGAGTACTCCATACCTATCTATCAATGAACAACTGACACTAACATCAGTGACAACTGACACTAACAGTAGTGTTGACTGACACAAACATTAGTGGCGACTGACGCTAAAAGTAGTGCGACTGACGCTAACACCAGTGGCGACTGAGGCTAACATTAGTGACGACTGATGCTAAATTAGTGCGATTGACGCTAACACCAGTAGCAACTGAGGCTAACATTAGTGGCAACTGACACTAACATTAGTGGTGACTGATGCTAACATTAGTGGCGAAGGACACTAACATTAGTGGTGACTGACACTAACATTGGTGGCGACTGACGCTAACATTAGTGGCGACTGATGCTAACATTAGTGGCGAAGGACACTAACATTAGTGGAGACTGACACTAACATTAGTAGTGACTGACGCTAACATTAGTGGTAACTGACACTAACATTAGTGGCCACTGATGCTAACATTATTGGCGACTGACGCTAACATTAGTGGCGACTGACGCTAACATTAGTGGCAACTGACACTAACATTAGTGGAGACTGACGCTAACATTAGTGTTGACTGACACTAACATTAGGTGTGACTGACACTAACATTAGTGGCGACTGACTCTAACATTAGTGGCAACTGACACTAACATTAGTGGCGACTGACGCTAACATTAGTGGTGACTGACGCTAACATTAGTGGAGACTGACGCTAACATTAGTGGAGGCTGATGCTAACATTAGTAATAATAATGAGTCTTAGTTTATAAGCATGATATAGTATATCCATCCTGTAATTAGTGGGTTGCTTGCTGTTGGATGTGTGCCTTGTAATGAGTCTTAGCATTATATAGTATATCCATCTTGTAATTAGTGGCTTACTTGCTGTTGGATGTATGCCTTTGGTCTTAGTTTATAAGCATGATATAGTATTTCCATCCTGTAATTGCTGATTTAGTTAAAGCTGGAGGTGTGCCTTGTAAAGGGTCTTAGTTTATAAGCATAATATAGAATATCCATCATATAATTGGTGAGTTACTTGCTGTTGGATGTGTGCCTCATAATGAGTCTTAGTTTATAAGCATGATATAGTATCTATAGCGTAATTGGCAAGGTACTTGTGCATGAAATTTTAAAAAAAATAGGGAATGAGTGGACCAGTATACTAGCGAACCCCAATATAATATTTATGTTTTTATCATTTGTAGCATAATTATAAAAGAAAACTTGTTCATTCTAGAGCTAGGCCAGGAAAAAACGCACAACACTATCAGAGGTCTTTGTTTGAGCAGCAAGTTGCTAAGCAACGCAAGCAGGACTTGTTAGCATACTTAGTTCATTTTAGTAGAGATCAGGAGCTCCCAGGGGGCATTCAAAGCAGGATTGGTGGAATAGGAAATCCACAAGCTTTTATCAGGTTAGGTTTAGTATAGTAAGCTAGATTAAGAAAGGTGTTACGGTAAAACAGTATGTATTTACAATTTTCTGTTTTTATATAATTTTGGGGCAAGGCATGGCAAAACCACCAAGTTGTCGGAAAATTGGAAAATGGAGTTAACACTGGAAACCTCTTGCACTTGTAAGCTATAAAATGAGAGGTCAATTATTAAAATCGGACAATTATACCCAAAGTTATTGGATAAAATAGACCAAAATTTCCTATGTATTTCTTCATATTTGCTGTTGTTTATTTGCTTATTTCTCAATAACCTCCTGTGCGACAACTTGGTGGTTTTGCAATGCCTTGCCTCATTTTATTTAATTCATATTCAACAAATATTCAGAGAAAAATTAGACATTAGAAACATATTTTTAAAATAACTATTCTAAACATTTGAACTAATTTTACCTTGTGTATCAATTTATTATTTGAATTTTGTCGACATAAACACATTTTAAACATTATATATCTTTGTTTTATAATTATTTTATGCATATATTTGGCATTTTATATACTTTTTTATATTTAGTGTAATTATTTAAATATTTTTTATACTAATGTGATGTTATATTTACATTCAACTTTTTTGCCAATCCATCAAAGAAACCTACCCCCTCTGTCAACATATGAAGACTATCCTTTGTACCCTATGGACCAAACTGTAAACACTGTACCAGGAGAAATAATGAAAATAAAACATACAAAACAAATGGCGGATTTCTTAAAATTAAAAGCGCAGGAGTCGAGGTAGTTAGCGTGAATTCTGTTTGACAACTAATGTGTGTGTTATGATTACTGTTGATTGTTTAGCCTGGTTTCCATAAAATTGAAAAACTATCACTTAGAATGTTTCCATTTTCCAATGGAATTTCTACATGCAACAGCAGTTTTTGCCGCAGGTTGGTGCGCATCCCGATTGCAAAGTTGGGACCAGTTTTAATTCTGATTTTTTTTTTTTGCTTTATTGACCAATCAACTCCCAAAAATTTGATGATTCAAAGTTCAGTAGAACAGCGGTGCTCACATTATAACTGCATTTTCTTGAGAAACCTGAGCAAGTATTTCCGTACACTGTATTACCGACATTGGTTCCGTGCACAACAGAATGGGTGTAGCGATTTTATGAAAACTATTCTTAAATATAATTTGTGTTTGTTGAAACTGGAGAGATACTTTCAGAGTGTATCAATTGTACTAGAGATGCTGATGGTCAGCCCAGGCCTGTTTGGCATGTGACCTTAATGAACACTTTTTATGCACACTAAAACCCTTAAAGAGTAACATTCACTACTAAAGAATTAGATTTTACTGACTAAATTAATCATTAACAGTAATAATAATGTATGCTAATTTTATTAAAATTGTAAATTAATGAATTGTCACATTAGTTGATTTCTTGAAATGTCCACGTTTGATTTTGTTTCATATACAATATATTTCAATGCAAAAATTACACTCACTTTTTTGCTTTAGTAGATTGTAGTTATTTTTAATTCTTCAGTTTTCACACAAATGTTTGTTTAACATTTCTTTGTATGTTAATTTCATGATAACAGTTATTTTTATATTATGTTCATTCTAATAGAAGGAAAAACGTACAGAAATTAATACTGTAAACTCATCTATTAAGTTATTAATTATGTATATATTAATAATGTTTATTCAACAATAATAATATTAAAATAATGTTACATACAATTTCAGGTCACATTCTGCATAAGCAGAAAAATGCAGGAAGAAATTAATTCACATTTCACAATACAAAAACAAATAAAATGTAGCATATCATTTAGAATTTAAAAAAAACAAATAACATGGAAATATATAATCCTAATTTATTATGGTTATTTTTTCTAATGTTAATTTTTTTTCTTTCATTTGCTTTTCAAATTCTAAAGTAAATGGAGGTAAGAAAAAACAACAAGCAGTTAGTTTGCATAATGTTTGATAAACCTGCTTCATTAGTATCCTAAACACCCTCCCCTACACCCCCACTCCTTAAAATGCACTATTATCATCCCTTTGAAAAAAATAACGCCCTCCAACTAGGTAGATCTACCATGTTAAATTACTAGGGAAATCTATCTAGAACCACAAAGAACTACCTAGTAAGGTAGTATATAATTACCCTGTCTGTTGATGATATTAATGCCGTAAGGGTTTATTCTAAATAATGGCTGTATTTTCCTATGTATACTTGTAGAGCATTGCTGATAATATCCTTGATATGGTAGTGTTTATAGGGTTAACCCAGTTAACTACCTTTATCTACCTTGTTACTACCATTATCTACCATGTTAACAGAGTTATTTTTTCAAAGGGATAGTACAAATAGTCATTCACAAAAGCATCACCAATCCTATTCTAGTAGGCTGCTACCCGTTTGTTTAATAAAGACATAACCTATTGCATGTATGAACACATGTAGTATATAGTGACAATGTGGTAGTTTGGTGTTTAACTGCCTACTAATTACAAGGTTCCAGGTTCAATCCAAACAAACACTAGGAATATTCTGACAACTGTAAACAACACCATTGTGTAAACCTCACAAGGAGACATTGTTTATTTGTATTATATAGTATATCCATCCAGTAATTCGGTGGATTCACAGAACGTTGCGGCACTTATTGGATACCGCAGGCAGCCCGATTTTTCAACGCTAGCTTACCGAGGATACCAAAAATAGCAAAAGTGGGGGAAGAATTCAACGAAAAATGGTCTAAATACAAAGGAAATAAGATGTGTTGTTTACTTTAGTTTTAGACAGAAAACACAGAAAGTCTATGCACAATATGCAGGCTAGGCAGCTCAAAGGTGGATGGAGGCCTGCAAGCGGCTAGCTCAGGCTTTCGTTGATGTCAACCTTTTCCCATAAGGCATTGTGGATTTCCGCCTGTCCGCTGCAACCGATTGGTGGCCCATCGTATTTTGAATCCACCGAATTGTCGAGGTACTTGCTGTTGGATTTGAATCAAATGGAAAATAATAACGTAAAAAACAACTAGTGTTAAAAATTAAAAGTTACATAAACCTAGAAATTGTGTACCCAGCCTTGAAAATACATGCTCGTGAAATAAAACTTCCACTTTAAACGTGGGTTTCACCATCACAGTATAAATATAATTAGCTTATATAGAGCTCGCAAGTCTCCAAGATTGTCCTGGAGTGTCCAAAAATTTTTGGTCTTCTTTCGGGCTCCCAGAATTATCAAGTTTTTTCTCAGAATTTACTTTTCTCCAGGAAAATCTCCAGGTTTTGTTAAATCTTCTTAATTAAAGCGTAAAGTGGTCTATTTGTTTTTTGAATATGGCTTAACAATAAGCATAAGTTTAGCTCTTTTTTTATGGAGAAAAATTATGTCATATTGTGACAGACATACTATCAGAAAGTAGGCCTACTGTTTCATAATAAGCTTTTAAAATAAGAGTACTTATTTTTGAAAAGGTATGCAATAACCTGTGCCCAGAAGACCACCAAAAACAAATTTCCAGGCATTTTGTTTTAACAGCTTGGGACCACTGCTATATAGTAGTTTGCACACAGTGTCTTTAAATGTTAGCATGTATGGAGTGCCAACTGTAGTTTACATTAAGAAGTTGATTAGGAGTAATGTTTTGATAAAATTTCATTTTATTTACAATATATCTAAATTGTAGGTTTATTATTATTGTTACTATTATTGCTAATGGGGATAGTTAAATTTAAAGTTTAATTTCGATTCTTTTACCCTTATAGCTCAAATTATCAGGATGTACCTGCTTATTTCTCGGCATCTAGAAGTTGTGGAGGAACCCATACGTTAACATACCCCCATCGACGAACAAACAGAGTCGCACAACTAAAGTAAGTCAAAAAATGATGTACCATATATTCTCACATTTGGTTGAGGCTTAATCATAGATTTATTATTACGGCTAGATGGTGATCTTAACACTGTAAAATGGCAGACCCATGTAGACGCCTACTATTTTGATTTTTCAACCTCCGTCACAAACATGTACAGTAAGTTAAATAATCATAACTGTTTTATAATTATTGTATTTTTAACATTGTTTTCTTATACAAATTATTTACATATGTCACACACATTTTGTTGTCAATGTCTCTAGATTTGGATTAAATTTACTTTAATTTATTTTATAAATTTGAAACTTCTATAAAAGATTGCGCGTGCGCAATCGCAACAGCCTTAGAACGTAACATGATTTGATTGGTTGGATTCCGGTAGTTCACCATCTAGCCGTTCAATAATACATCTATGGGCTTAATCCTGTTTTCCTGTCAATCATTGAGTTGCAGGGAGTTGTGTGGAGTTAAAAAATTGAGATACAGTATGTCATCTTAAATTTTTCAGTTCAAACTCATTGATAGTAGGTTGCCGCTTACAAAAGGTACCAAATACACAGATTAGGAAGATCAAACAGCCTTTTGAATGAGTGGCTGGTGTGGGAGGTGTCTACTCACGAGAGGTGATCCACAGGGAGGTTAAGCTGTAATAAGGAAGCGCTCTCTAACTGATCATTAAAAGATATGTCATGTTATGACAAAAATTTTCAAAGATTTTTCTCAAATGAGGAGGTTTGATTTATACCAGATCAACTTATACTCAAGTATATACATTTTTAATTGCATTACCTTGAAGAACTTATTTATTTATTTATTTATTACAAATTCGACAATAAAAATTGATTGACCAGGGCGTGTCTAGAGGTAAACATGGGCAGAGCCCAACACAGAAGTGGTTTCCTCTAAACCCTGGTTCAACTGGTTTTCTTTTGACTTGTTTTACAAAGGTAATCAAATTAACACAGGAGTTTTAAATAATACTTTTTGGGAATAGGAGAAGTCCCTCCATATTTTGCAGAAAGGTGTGCTAATAGTCATTTATCATTTATCACTTGTCATGGTACGTGGGTATGATGCGTCTCACATACACACGGAGCCAATGTTATATAATTGGACTTGCACAGTGTATGGGCCCTAACCTTACGGTTTTTTCATTAATATCATATCATGCTGTAACTCTAAACATTTCAAGCTTTATTCATCCCTCTAGTCATTCCATCTTATATCTTTCTTGGTAAAAAGGGAGGTACATTTGTCCTCCTCTGGGTTTATAGCCTCTCTACCCACACTTTACTTAATTATACCCACACTTAATTATTTTATGTATATAGTTAATGTAACACTTAGGTGGGTAGATTGTTTTAGTTTTAGTTAAGTAATTATTATTGTATAATTGTATATTCACGAACTCGTGGAAGAACAGTCTTCGGACTGAACGAGTATCGTGTCAAAATAAAGTTTATATATATATTGTGCTGTGCACGGAACGGTGTTTCGGCTAGAGTGTTTGAATACAAATTAATAGCGCCATGTCTCTCATTTGAGACATTTGTTCACTTCAGACTTTCATAGTCTGTCCTGGGTATTTAACAACACTGAATTAATAAAATAATAAATCATGGAGATCAGTGTGTTTGACAATCATATATTTATTGGTTTGTCACAACTGCTTTATAAATTATGGTATATAGAAAAATACTTTCATAACATTTATAGCTATTTTTTCAGTTTTCCAGCAACAACATTTTAATGTTTGTTTCTTTTCATTTTCCAGCCAAGGATTTCATGAATTTGTGCCTCCTGTAAAGTAAGTATTTTTAAACCTAATTAAAAATAACACCCTCCAACTAGGGTTAACATGGTAGATAATGGTAGTGAAAGGGTAGATCTGGGTAGTTAACAGGGTTAACCCTATAAAAACTACCATTCACATATAACATTAACATTATTATCTTATTATGACCAAAACCCATAAATTTCTCAATTAACACAAGGTCATCTCCTTTTTCAAGGGAGACTACCAATGATATGCTGTCAGCAATAGGAAATATACATAGGAAAATACAGCCATTAATAGAGCTTCAGATTAATTAAAACTGACATCACAACAATCACTTAATGACCTTAAGGTACCAATATCATTACTGTGCTGCTAGGTAGCGCTTCCTAGTAAGGTAACATGGTAGACCCACCTAGTTGAAGAGTTTTATTTTTTTCAAAGGGTAGTGTTGTAATTAATCCAGGTTGGAGATGAAAAGACACCCTTAGTACCTACTATCTACCATAAAGTTTACACCAAAAGAAATATCTACTGTTTTGTCATTGAAGTTTTAGGATAGGGTAGGTGGAAATGAAAGCAAAGTAATAATAAAGTGTCAAAGGTTCTTAAGTGTTCATAGAGCATACATGAAGAATCCCATTTTTCGATCATTCACAATGTTTTTTACCATATTCTCCCATTTTAGAACTACTTAGGCCAGTTGTTCTTATCTATTCATGGAAGTTGTCCAAGTCATGGCCTCTAGAAAATCTTGTCATATGTTCTGTGCAAAAGAGAATGTTTAAAGTACAGTATTTTATTAATGCTATCAATTGATGTAATTTCAATACAATTATTTTGTTGCAGAGTTGAGCATGAGATACAGGGTCAGGATGGTCATATATACAAAGGTCGTCAAGACACGGACCGACTGCCGAACCTAGGCACAGCTAGGGTATGTAATTAATGTATTATTTTTATGGCCATATCATCATCATCATCGTCGCCAACATCATCGGTGTCATCGTCATTATCATCATCATCATCATCATCATCATCATCATCATTGATAATCAACAATATCATTAACATCACCATTTGTTCAAGTTATATTGCCAAGCAATATCGTGGAAGCAGTTGGCGCAGCAGTGGCGTTTCGGGCTTCCAATCACGAGGTCGGTGGTTCGAGACTCACTCTGGTCGACTGTTTGTGTTCCTAG
>JAOTQE010074697.1:0-28997 GCA_025631205.1 Nesometra sesokonis
AAATAGTAAAGCCCCTCATCAAAATAAAATTTCATATCCCGGACGTGAAACTAGTAATTAATTTTATTTTGCCTAATATTACATAAATATTCTAAAAGAATGATTTATTTTGAGCCCAGAAGTGCCATTCCCACACCATTCAACAATATTTTTTTTTTGCCAGACCCACCCAACAAAAGAGTTAAAACAATATATAATATTTTATTTTTTAGCAATTATAAAACTCTACTCTATTAATCAAAAGTTTTTTTTCTTTATCCATTACAGCGAATCCTGATAATTTTCCAGAGCTATCTAAATCTGCTATTTCAAAACTCCGCCACCTGACAATTGTTTCCATAGCAGCCAAGTGCAAACGTATTCCCTATACTCTTTTACAGCGTGAGCTGGATGTTACTAATTTAAGAGAATTAGAAGTAAGTTTGTGCATGGATTTTGTTATCATACTCTAGTGCAAAATTTCCCCATTGCAATAGTCATCATCATAACAGGTCATAAAGCATTACATAATCAATTACATTGCAGAGGTCCCAAGTTTGAGAAGTGAAAAATCAGGATATTTTATGTCGGCTGCTTTGTCGATCAAATTTGCGTAAATGCAAATGTGCGAAACATCACAATAAAAAAACATAACATTGAAAAAGTATGTAACATTATGTAAAAATATCTATATTATTATATATAAATTATATTTGACAACTGATCACAGCTTGTATTTTTAAAGGGGCAACCAATTTTGCTCCTAGGCTAGGCCAAGACACACTCTGAATATTTTTGGGAGACACTTAAAATTTTCAGGAGAAAAATGTATTTTTTCAGGAGGGCGGAAGATGACACAAAAAGTCAGGAGACTCCCGCCATTTTCAGGAGACTTGGGACCTCTCTACATTGTTATGTAAACACAATTTTCCTAATCATTTTTCTACACAGGACTGTATCTTAGCTTGTCTTGCACCCCTGATTTTTCATAAAAATCAGTCATACAGTAAACAACATCACTGAGATTTTAGTATTGTCAGTTGGTCTGTCCATCCATCCTGTCTGCTAGCATGATCATTTGTCATTGAAAATATTTGGTAAATAACATTTACCTACAACAGGTCCATTATCTGTTATTTTCTTAAGCGTCCTATAAATTTACAGTTTTCATAAGTATCCCGTTTGAATAAACACCACTCAAAAAGTTGAAACTTTTTAAAGGTGCCTGCAGTTATAGGTTCTAGTAAAGTATTTTGTTTTTATCTGAGGACATGTTGCCAGTATAGACACAGTCAACTTTTCCTGTACCACTTTTACATTGCCAAATGAAGTACAATCCCAGGATGCTCCCCCAAGAATTGTGAAACAAGTTCCCTTTTATACCGGATTAAACATTGTAGGACGAAGTCGGTTTACCTCTGCTAATGATCCCAGTTTTTGGTTGTTTACAAATAATGTAAGCTGTTCTTATCATGTTTCAAATTAGTATTTGAATGAATGAAACTAGACAAGCATGAAGAACATAGAATATAGTCAAACTTACCTAAACCAAATGTAACGGAACATTGAAACAAAATGACTTAAAGATTGTTAATAAAGAAAAACATAGAAGTCTGGCATGAAAAATAAATTTAACTTAAGAAAATATTAGACTTAGGTAAGTATGACTGTATACAAAGGCAACATGGCCCACCTCAGCCAAACATAATGCCATCCCTCATGTTGTATTGGTGGTTGTGATTAAATTCCTTCAAAAACAAAAACTTGAAATTACATAGTATTTGAGTTATAAATTATTTTATGCCTTTCGTTTTAGGATTTATTTATTGAAACAATATATGCAGGTGTAATAGAAGGCAAATTAGACCAGAAAAATCAACAACTTGAAGTTGACTATGCAATTGGTAGAGACATACGTCAGGAGGCCATCGCCGACATTGTCAACACACTACAACAGTGGTTAGTTGTATTTTCTTTACAGTAGGAGTATAGGAGTAGTATAAGTGGGCTTCAACATAGTGGAATGGATTGTGTGCAATAGGTGTTTGTTTCCAATGACTGGGGGTTATAATTGTGATGCGCTTAGAGGCTTTGGCATTAGATAAAGATCACGATTATTAATTTAGTGTGTATTTGATTAAGGTCAGTATGCATCTAGAACATACTCTTGGTGCTGTGGACCAGATGTTACACATTCTTATCACTTTCTATTCCCTAAGGGTCATACCATGTCATACAGTAAGTACCAGGTTGTACTTGCGCTATTTCAACTCTCCATGACAGGGGTCGTGTACGGACCAGTACGCTGGGATAACTCGCTACTCGTCTCGAGAGATGTACTGAATTCTTTAATGTGCACATGTGCTGTTTGTGTACAGTAGGCCTAAGGTTTATAGTCCTTATCAGACTTCTTTAACCATAAGAACCAAGGTGCGAGCGGGCCTCAAACTCATGCATTTTTTTTTTGCTATGGTTTACTGTGTCCCTGCCTTAACTGCTTGGCCATACAGCTCGCACATTATTATTCTTGTCGTCGTCACTGCCTCCACCGAGGCACTTCTGGGTAAAAGCCCACCAATTAATTTGGAGTCCTACAAGTTGGAAGTCACTGATTCCCTGCAGGTGTAAAAGTGTAAGCCATAGTATGTATTCTGGTTTTTTTTTCATGTCAACTTATTTAACTCTATTATATGTTCAGCAAATAGTGGAACTTGTTTTTGACCATAGTTATTATTTATTGATGTTCTCAGGTGTGATGGATGTGAGACGGTATTAAGTAATATTGAAGAGCAGGTCATAAGAGCTAACAAAAGCAAAGAAAATTGTATCAAAAAACGACAGCAAATAGAAACGGAGGTAAAAGTTGTGATCACAATAATTCAGAAACAGTTCAAATTTGTTTCTAAATTAAGGCCTTCACTCCCTAAGAGCATGGCTCATTGACAATTCCTCTCTATCTAACTCTGCCCCTTGCCATCAATTTAAGCTTCTTCCACATGTGGTCTTCCCCTTTTTTTTCTCCAAGTCTCTCTTCCTAGAATTAAAGATACATCCTCTTCTATGGTTGCCTTTAGGGTTGCAGATATTTGTGTGAGGGTAGTTGACGGTGTTTCCTTTAGTTGACGCTTACGCTAAGGTCCAATTTTCCTGCCAGACTGCCGAAAGATGGTCGATTTTTTTTTTCGCCAAAAAAACAAAATCTTTAGCCAAATTTTAAATACGTTAAAAAGTTATACAAAATGTCAAATTCATCGGCGGATACACATTACCGTAGCTCCGTATTATAGTATGTATATGTTGTTGTGTGTTATGCTTATACTTTATTTATTCATTAAATAAACTGTGGTTATCTATTTTATCCCTCCATGGTTAAATGTCCCTCAAAATTCTTCAACATATCGACGTATGTGCCGCGATGTTTTTCGCTTTTCTACATGTCTAGATGACATTTTTGAAAATTTTCCTTTTCGCCAATCTGGAGAGGAGAGCTTTTTTATTTTCGCCAAATGAGAATTCCAGTAGCAATTTGCGACTATGCGAATGGCTAGCGTTAGCGTAGCCTTTAGTGTTTGTCGAGTCCACCTCCACCACCAGCAATGTTACCTTTTAGTTGCCTCTGGTTTTATTCTTTTCCAAGGTTTTACTCTCTACAGTTATTTAAAATGGAATGTTCAGATTATAGAAAAATTATAATTAATAAATTTAATAATTTTTAGAAAAATTATAATTATTATATTTAATAATTAAGCTTGCCCCATGGGGAATTGGTATTGCAGTGGGCTCCATCCATCCCCATCATCATCATCGACAACATTATCAACATCATCATCAACATTGTCATCATCATTATCATCACCGTATCATCATCATCAACATCATCAACATCATCATCATCATAATCACCATCACCACCACCATCATCGTCATCATCATCATCAACATCATCACCACATCATCATCAGATTATAGAAAAATTATAATTATTAAATTCAACTAATTAGCCCCCTCCATGGGGGATTGGTATTGCAGTGAGCTCCATTCATCTCCACCATCATCATCACTGTCATCATCATCATCCTCAAAATCATCATCAACAACAACATCATCATCATCATCAAACTCATCATCATCATCATCCTCAAAATCATCATCATCAACAACATCATCATCATCATCAACATCGTCACCAACATCGTCATCGTTGTTGTAACCATCATCAACATCACTGACATTATAATCATCATAACAATCATCATTTTGAAGAGATCGGATTGGACAGCATAGGTGAGGGTTGCAATCTTAAAAATAATCTTGTTTATATTTCACAAGGTAATAAATATCAAGAAGGCAATCAAAGCTTCATCACAAGATATGGATGAACAACACATGTCAACAGACCAGAGAGAGGCAGATATCCAACCATCAAAACCAGCTAAGAAATCATCAAAAATCAAAGGGTAGGTTACTTGTTTACTTAAGAAAGTATTGCTTGGAGTATGCATTATACTTTCTTGTTTACTTAACGCTGTTATCATTATACACTATAGCCACTGGATAATCATTAGGAACGTTTATACAGTGTTTTAACATGCTTTCGTAACATGTCGTTCGATAGCACCTTGTTTAAGGCCGTTTTTCCATAGGATTTTCAGATTACCTGATACAATATCATCCAATCAAATCAATTTTTAAAAAGAACTGTGCAAACTCAGTGCAGACCATAATGCATTGTGAGTCCACTAACTTCCGGTAATTTTTTTGCCGATTTCTCTTTTCCTCGCGTGGCACCATGTTGGCACCGCGGTGAAATCATTGCAAAAAGAAGATCAAGGTTGACCCCTTGTAAAAGGTAAAAACTTTTTGCATTCAGGTCAATTATCAGGTAATTATCGGAATAGAATTGGATTTTATTTTTATTACATCAGAATAGGTTAAACACCCGTTTCTGCAGCACTGTTATCGGATAATTTTTATCGCAATAATATATCGGATAATTTTTTTTTTTTTAATTCATTTTGTGGATTACCTTATGATAATTGTTGTGCTATAGAATATCATGTTGTAAACAAGGATTAACATGATAACGAAAATTGTACTTTACTTTCTGCCCGTTGATATCAAACACCGCATTAATGAATATCACACTAACTTCTGAGTAAACCAAGCTATTAGGCGCATACATAAACACTTGTTTTAATACACGTAGTTAATAGCATGATGATCATTTTAATTTTGTGTATTATAATATTGGCAAACCGTTCAGAAATACCCAGTGAAACTCTGGGTATGCCATTGATGTTTACCAGTGCACAACACCCTGCATGTGTTGCTTGTTTACAAATTCTCATTTATTTTCTGGGATTAATTTGAATTTGTTTGAAGATTGTGATTTTTTCTTCGCATAGGTTCATATAATCATGATATAGAAGATCACATTAAATTCTGAACGTAAACCTACTATGTAGGTCCCATGTTCTCTTGTAAAGTCTAAACTACAGCCAGTCAACCAGTGTTGTTAGTAGTAATTTTATACAAATTCATTGATTCTGTAAAGCCTTTTCTATGTACATATTTCAATTTGAAATACTTTTTCAGAATTTTGGTCTTGGGTCGTTTGAAATACTTAATAATAATTAGTGCTTGATAGACCGCATTCAGCAAACCGCAATGCACTTTACAATAAAAATAAAAAATCAGAAAAACTTTAAAAAAAACGTAAATTAAAAAGGTGAGTTTTTAAAAGCTGTTTGAAGGTGCTAATGGAGCTTGCCTGTTGGATGTCAGTCGGTGAGTCATTCCATAAGGCAACAGCGGCACAAATGAAAGAACAACTACCATAGAATTTTGTTAAGGGACGGACAGAATGAGAAAGAAGTGACATTTCAGGTGACCTAAGGGTCCGTTTTGGAGAATATAAATGGATAAGGTCAGAGATGAATTTTCGAAGAAGTGATAAGAAGAATTTTGAATTTACTTGATTTTATATTTATCAAGAACACTTTATTATGTTTGGTTTCACATTTTATCCCCTAGAAAAATCTTATTTGATGTGATTAATATAAAGAGGATGTTTAAAATGTTCTACGTTTTAACTTTAAAATTTGTATGAGCTATGTAAAAAAAATGTTGAATATTTTGTAATGATTTTTTCGCTGTGCTTTTAGTATTTTTATATAATTTCTTTTCTCTTTAGATTAAGAGGAAGTGGGAAGTTCTGGAACAAATGAAAAATATTTTTAAGAATATGAATATAACCACCATCAACTCCAGAAATATGTGCACTGGATTCACATTGACCATTGGTCTGTATTTCTGATCTGGCCATAATTTGAACCCAGTCTTGGTGTACATACAGAATACATTTATAATAATCGCTGAGGAAGATGCTGTATGAATCTCCTCCTTGTCACTGGAAACTCTGAAATAATGTATTCAAAACAAACTTCGTCATTATTTGGTATTGGTAAAATTATCTGTATTTTTAGATTGTAATAATAGAAATTTCTTTTTAATAAGCCAAAAATTAGAATAATAACACATAAACTCGCGTTTATCTTCTTAAGCTTTTGCTGGTAAACAACACAGCTTAATCATGATTGAGGTCGTGTATCTCAGGAAAGATTTCGTAAAATCTTGCTGTTGGTGTAGTGCCATCTCTTAATCATTTTGTCATGTGTCATCGTGGTCCCCTCCATATCTCCATGTGTCATGCTTTACAATATCTTATGCCCTGTGAATATGTTATGTGTATCATTAACATAAGGACTTTTTAACAACCCCAAGAATTACTTACCAAAGTTTTCTTGCCATAGGCACCAGCTTTATAGAAATAATTACATCATACTGTCCATCATTGTAGTGTACAAATGTATTTAGTTAAGTCATTCTGAAAAGCCTTTTTTTCAAAAACCTTTCACCATTATCGCGCCATGAACTTAGTAATAGAGCACTATATAAATATTTTGTTATAGTTATTATTATTATTGTTTATATCCCACTGCTCAAGGGCAATTAACAAGCTTAATCTGTTTGTGAGACATGAGTTGTTAAGTATACTATACAACTATGCATTTTACTTTAAATGCTTTGTATAGTTATCATGGCATAAGTAGGCCTACTGTATACCGTGCGTCACAATGTTATGTTGGTATAATTCCACTTTTTTATAATTTTAATTTCACACCCACCAAAGTAATGTTCACTAATTTATAGTATAGGACTGCAGTTTTCTTAGAATGTTCCATCATGCCAAATATATTACAATGTTACGACAATAAAATGTTGCTCTGAACTGCGTTTATAGAAAGGCTTGCGTAGTAATGGCTGCCAATGCTGTAGCTAATTTGAACCCTGAAACTAGTGGGTGTTTATTTAAAGTTCAAGTTCAATAATAAAACTCTGGCACAACCCATGCAATGTTACTTTATAATTAAGACATGCCATGGTGTATGTTACACAGCCACTTTTACAAAATCTTTTCTTTATACAAGCTGAGTGTTTGAGCAGCTGTTTGGAGCAGCTGGTACAGTGGTAGTAGTTTAGAATCTCAATTAAGATGTTGATTCAAGACTCGCACTCTTCATATATTAGTGTCTTGGGCAATGCACTTTACTCAGATGCTTCAGTCTACATGGCTGCCGGCAAATTGCTGGGAAGTAACCTGTGATGGACCAACATCCCATCCAGGGGGAGAATCATAATCCTATCTGCTTCATGCTACTGACACTGGAAATAAGCTTCAGACCTATGAGCCTTCAGCTCGGAAGTGGATTTATATTTTTTATCTGAGCACTGTCGGATTTACAGTACAAATTTTAAACTCTCAAGATCCAAAGACCAAATGATGCATGCAGAGCCATCTACCTATTGAGTCAACTGATGACTTAGCTTTACCCATTTTAGTGTTTTCCCAGTTGAAATTTTATACTGGTATATTGTCCAAAAACATGACTTGTAAGGCATGGCTTTTGGGTTGGTTTTGGCCATACCCCAGATATCTACTTAACTATGGGCCTTTGTGAGCATTTTTGTATTCTCTGTAATACTAAAGAAGGCAAAAAATATGAGAATCAAAATTATATCATAATTATTTTTTAATAAACAAAGTTTTTACTGGTATGTAAATTATGATTACTGGTAAATTTGATAGCTAAAACCATACTCGGGAAAACACTGCATTTAAACTCTTCTGAAAAGTTATATACTGTTAGTGGCGGCGCTACGGGGGTCCCCCGTCGGGTGAGCTCCCCCCCCCCTCCCTGTCGTGGAGAAATTTAAGTTTCGCCGGGGACTTTGTAGGGTAATGACAAGGGGAAAATGAAGCAGAAACAACAAAACGGTCTAAAAAGCACGCAAAACACTGCAATTAACGTATTTTTTTCTTCTTTTTGCTCGTCAAACTGAAAACCGGAGACACGCCCAAATCAAACTTAAACTTGCCCAACTCGTCGGGGTCCCGTGCCCCCTGTCGGGGCATTGCCCTGCTGTCGGGGAAGCGCCGCCACTGTATATGGTATAGTGTTTTATATATTAAATTTAAATATGTTTTGCAGTTGTATGATAGCTGTCTTGTAAATAAAAACATCAAAATATTTAGTTTATTTTTGTTTACTTTTAATTGTTTTTACAATACGTAATGAAGAAAATAGACGTAGAAATATCATTAAATGCATAATTTGTTCATTAATATACATATTTCTTTACATAATTATTCATATTTTATTTACATTAATTTTATATTACAGTCCTCAAATTCACTTTGGTAAAGTATTCTTAATTATAAATATTTTGTTAGAGAATGAATTTACGGTTAAATTTAGCAAGTTTATGAAGCCTACTCTTTGGTAAAAAGAACTACCGTAATCTACCGCAGAAAATAGTCACTAAATTACTAACTAAACTGTAGCTTTGACCATACTAAAGTAGCGGCGTCCACATCATGTTTTTACCCTTATTACGAGACCATGTCAACAATTTCTTCTGCCAGTTACTGCAGTAATTTAGTTACATCATTTTTAGTTCAGTAGCTGAAAGAGAACTACTGAAAACAGCATGTCGAGATGACATCTTGTATCTCAATGAGACTTACTAGCATTGGCGGCGGAAGAGGGGGATGGGGGGTACGTGTGCCCCCCAGCGACAACTCAGGGAAGGATCGTCCCCCCCCCTGAATTGGGACTCCAACTCCAAAACTATGGTAAAATATGAATATTGTGGGCGTGAAAACCACCTTTAGGGACCAGGAAAGCACGACATTAGAGGCAAAAACGTTTATTTTTTGCTCATCAAATTCTAAGCAGACTTGGGGTAGCCGAGCGAATTTTAAAAATTTAACTTCGTCCCCCCCTAATTCAAAAACGTTCCGCCGCCCCTGCTTACTAGCAATATTTTAATGCCATTAGCGGTTTTAAAAGGGGAGGGGATTAACAGGCAATAGGCCCCACTTCTAAAATTGAACCGAAAGATTCTTTTTTTGTTGTAGTGACAGTGGACTAACAGAATAGATGCACAGCCCTACATATGGACTCCTAGAGTCAAAGTCGGACCTGTTATTGCAAGCATTTTTTTCTTTTCAAAACCAATCAGGATTAAAGCCCCCCCCCCCCCCACAAAAAAAAATCACAATCCTGGACACCCCCACTGACTGCAGTATCAAAAGAAAAACTAATTTTGATATGGTTTCTAGATGTGAATATCAAAACTACTGGATCAGTTAACGGTTTTCATCTGATTTGAACAGAGGCATGAATATTTGTAAGGGCCCATTTCTTAGTGTCTCTACTACAGTTATGCATTATAATAATTATATGTGACATTTATATAGCACTTATTGCCAAGGCCTCTAAGCGCTTCACCTATGGAATACAATCCATTCCATAATGTTGCAGCCATAAACAGCGAATATGGCATTTGTACCTCCCAGGTACCCACTTATACTCCTGGGTGGAGAGAGGCAGCCGTCGACCAGAGTGAGCCTCGAACCACCGACCTCGTGATTAGAAGCCCGAAACGCCACCGCTGCGCCAACTGTATTCCAGCGCTATCATGTCTACAGTCTACTGTAGTACTGCAGTATCCTAGTGTCAAATTTTCTCGGGCACAGTACTGCATTGACAACAAGGCATTTGAACATGTTAAATTTTTTAAATTTTCATCCAGCTACTTTTTTATTTCATGTCCCATCCAGTAGCGAGTTTTCTTGCCACAGGATAGATCTATGTCATGCTTTCTAAACCAAGTATCATGAAGTATCTAGAACACTACTCCCTGAATACAACTTCATCTAGCTCGGAATTGTTTGCAATGGTAGCAAAACCTTTAACACTAGCTATACGGGCCTCTCGGTTGAATAATAAGATAATTCATTTGGAATGGAATATTTTAGTGTGATACACACGTCTGGGAACTGTTTCCAATGCGGGTTCTTCTGGTGGTGATTGTTAGTACTGTCACCGGATGAATTCCTTATAGATAATCATTATTGTACAATCCCTAAGTTGGCCAAGTGCAATCGTTGTATCATATCCCTACACGAATCAAACACGTGTTTAATGTTCTCAGTGTCGACTGCACATGTAAAGTGTGGATAACAGTTCTTGCGAAATTTCTGGTCGTCTGATTTTGAGGCACTAATCGTCTGAAAAGAAAAAAACAAAATGTGTTTCCTTAAAGTCACTTTCTATACGATACCAAATTTAGAAACTTGCACGCTTCGGCTACTTTCAATGCGAGGAGGGGGTCTAACAGAAAAGTGATTTTAAGTTTTAAACTCCTTTATTATATTGTTAAAATAAACATATAACTGAATATCTTTAGACTCTATAGGTCACGTGGTTGCTGAGATATTGAGACCATACTTTTTCATCCGTAACTTGCATTATACACTAATTTGCATACTTTCGGTGTGGGAGACGCAGGCGTGATTTTTACGCTAATTTGCATACTTTTGGTGTGAGTGACGGAGGCGTGATATTTTCGTCATATATGCGACCAAAACTCTATCTATATGAACAATAGCTTTTGCAATTAGTAAACTATTAAACAAAATAGAGTAAATGTCAAGTGTGGCATTGGAAAAATTTCATTACATGTATATACATGAACATATTCTGAAAACATTTGTGAAAAAATCAACTCTATAGGTCACATGGTTACTGAGATATTGAGACGTTACTTTTTCACCCGTAATTTGCATATTTACGCTAATTTGCATACTTTCGGTGTGGGTGATGGGCGCGTGTTTTTTGTCATAACGTGACCAAAAAAGGTATAGGAAAAGGTCTGCAATTTGTTCCACTACTTGTTGATTTTTAATTTAGATTACCTAATCGTATATACGCTTGTCAAATGAAATAGGCCTATTGTATAGTGTAAACACTATTGGACATTTCACGCGACATCCAGCAGCGGGTCTTCTCGCCACGTACAGGATGAGAGTATCATTATGAGACTGGCGATGTTAATTCGTGGGAAATAACATCGTGTGCAGACAGGTTTAAACTCGGGATCTCGGTATTGAATCACCAAGCTTACAGTGCCATATCCGTTGGTAGTAGTACATCATTACCATTCTGTGGCGCTTATTGCTTGTTGAATTTGACTAAATAGGCCTACAGTACTGTACCGGTACTGTATATTTTTTGTACTGTATATTCGTAATAAAATTATACCTGAAACTCGCATTATTTACCTCAAACTTTGACTTGATGTACATCTTCACCCGGAAGAATTCTGCACGTTGTTGATTTGTTAAACCTTCAGGCTCTAATAAGATACAAATTGTATACATCAATGTTGTTATTCATTCATTTCATTTCCAACTGAATTCAGACTCACTGCCCATTTTCCATATAAAAATAAACAATTAAAGAAACAGAAAAGAATACTATTAAGTACCTAATAGTCATAACGTGCCTACAGTAGGGTATCCATTTGACAATTCTGATATACGTAACCGTGGTCTTGTACGTCATTGATTTTTTTTAAAGTTATTTCACAAATGTCCAGACAGTTATCTGTAACATATCGAGTGACATACCCATATGTGAGGTCTCATCACAAAATTGTGGGAAAATCCACTTTAAATGACATTCATTGGATAAGTAGATCCAACGATATTATCAATTGGAACTATTAATGTATGGAAAACGGTTTTGCGAAATTCTCCTATAAAGCAATCTAAAAATAAACAATTAAAATATAAATATATATAAATATAAAAAAATCTGAAATGCATTAATTGAACTTTCCTGCATTAATTGAACTTTCCTGCATTAAAACTGACGTAAAAGTATATTGTAATGAAGTATAAGCACCATAGTACTCCTGATTAAATCAAAATTTCTCAAAAAATTTGACTTCATACATATTTTAGTGATTATCTCAATTTTATCTCACCTACTATACGACTCATTTTCTGGTGATACCTTACATATTGATTCCCTCAGAAATTACCCATACTGAATATAAAATAGGCTTATAACAATTACTACATCAATTGTAATGGACGCTTAAATTCTAACACAAAATCAAATCATCCTTCTCTGAACAGAAAAAAAGAAAACAAGTAGTGGAAAATTGTATTGTCGAAACACGATCAGTGTAGATTGCACGTTTATAGGAAATGTTCATCTATTTCATTTACTTGGTACAGTATTGAAAATGAAATATTGATGTAAAAGTGAATTTACTTGATGTTTCTAATACAGTATTTTTCAAGTTATGGCAGTATCTAAAAAGAATTTAAGTTCAAGAAGACACTTTTGTAGGAAATTTTAATGGAATAAAATATATAGAAATTTAGTATGTTTCGTGTTATGTACACCGGCAGAGTTATACATGCAGGCGCGGATCCAGACCTTCGCACCGTTCGCCATTGCGAAGGTCAGACGACCTCAGACTCCGGTACCTCACCACAGGGGCCCTAAGCGACCCCCGGACCCCAGCTTCTTCACATGGGTTTTGCGAAGGTCACAGTACATGTCTGGATCCGCCGCTGACATGACTCCAGGAATTGAAACAAATGAGACATTGCTATAAGATAAATGTTTTCATGGATTTTTTAAGTTCATGAAGGATTGGAATCATGAAATGTTGCACCTTTTCATGAATGCACGTTTATAATGAGATTGTAATGTAATATAAAATATGTTTCTCTATTTTATTTACACTGGTTTTACAACATCTGGAAATGCACTTGTTCCAAGAGTTAATTAATGTGTGCTGTAATATTTTATATAAGTTAGGTCGTTATTAGAAGGAAATTTAAATAAAAGATGGCACTTTTATAAGGAAAATATAAAATTTGTATATATTCCATTTACACTGCTACAATTTCACCAAACTTCTGGTATATGATCCATTGCTGTAAGGGTGACAGTAATTAATTATTGAAATATTTTCCAAGGTAGGCTATTATTGGAAGGAAATTCCATTTCAAGAATGCACCTGTTTAATGAAATGCTAATGTTTATATATTTTATTTAGTTTAATTTTTGATACGGATACCATATTTGTTTAAAACGGACGCCATAAAACGATGGTAAAATTAAGTAAATTTTTTTTTTTTTGGACAGTAATGTAGACTTATCTTTTCTAATGCAGTTTTGTTTTTCTTACCGTATGCTGTGATTGTCTTCATAGACTTATGAGGAGATAAGCCACAACATCCAGGTTGTAATTCGCGTAGATCACTTTGTATCTCATCTAAAAAGTAGAATAAAATTAGTGAAATAAATAAGTGTTCTTGATGTTTAATTTGAATAGAAAGACAAAAAGCAAGAGCATTTTGATCTGTGATATAATGTAAAAAGTCCAGTCCCCATAGTCGTAAACAAAACGAGTAGGCCTACCGCATTAGTATTTGATTTGCTTTATATCAAGTTTCCTCAATATTTTGTAAACGAACATGTCCACGCTATTCCGAAAATTACAACCCAGTATACGTAGTTATTAATTGGTACAAACTGATGGAAAAGTTTCTAACCGAATAACGGAGTATTAGTTGCTGTTCAAAAGGCAACCATTAATAGTGTATTATGAAACTTGTTCGTTCCTTCAGTTGGTTTGTCAGTTTTTTGGCCTTCATTTTAACATGTATTTTTTTAAAGTTCTAACTGTCCTATTGATTTGAAATTTAACAGACGTTTTCTTAGTAATGTCTGTCGACCATCCCATTAGTTCATTCGTCAGTCAGTCGGTCGGTCCGTCTGTCTGTCAAATTTTGATTTTTTTTTTCAGTTTAGTAAATTGAGTGTAAGCTGAGCTGGTCACAATAATAAAACAAAAACCTTGAAGTATGGCTTTAAGTCAACTTCGACAACTTTTACTTACACCGAGTTTGCATAATAATGCATTAATAGACTAGCATTTACAGTCGTCTAATAAACGTCACGTGGATTGTCGATTGGTCGCGATATAAATTATTGCTCTGTGTTGAATGATGATGATTTGTACGTACTGCATGATGATTGATAAGTTCTGAATGATGTTTAGTAAATAATGTATGATGATTGGCAAAAACTGAATGATGATTTGGTAAGTACTGCATGATGATTGGTAAGTACAGCATGATGATTGGTAAGTACACATTGATGGTTGGTAATCACTGAATGATGACTGGTAAGTACTGCATGATGATTGGTAAGTACTGCATGGTGATTAGTAAGTATTGAATGATGATTGTTAATTATTGAATGATGATTGTGAACTGATGACACATGATAATATAGACTTTTTTCTATTCCATTCTTTAGTTAGTTTGTATGTCGGTAAATAATGTTGTTTAATTTGAACAGAAAGACAAGAATCAAGAGCATTTGATCTGTAATATAATGAAAAAAATCCAGTCCCCATAGTCGTGTAACAACCGAGTACCGTATTAGTGTTTGATTTGGTTTATATCAAGTTTCCTCAATATTTTTTAAACGAACATGTCCACGCTATTCCGAAAATTACAACCCAGTATACGTAGTTATTAATTGGTACAAGCTGATTGAAAAGATTCTAACCGGATAACGGAGTATTAGTTGCTGTTCAAAAGGCAACCGTTAATAGTGTATTACGATACTTGTTCCGTCAGTTGGTTCGTCAGTTTTTTGGCCTTCATTTTAACATGTAATCTTTTAAAGTTCTAACTGTCCTATTGATTTGAAATTTAGCAGACGTTTTCTTAGTAATGTCTGTCGGCCATCCCATTAGTTCATTCGTCAATCAGTCGGTCGGTATGTCTGTCTAATTTTGATTTTTTTTTTCAGTTTAGTAAGTTGAGTGTAAGCTGACTGGTCACAATAATAAAACAAAAACCTTGAAGTCTGGCTTTAAGTCAACTTCGACAAATTTTACTTACACCGAGTTTGCATAATAATGCATTAATAGACTTGCCTTTACAGTCGTCTAATAAACGTCACGTGGATTGTTCATTGGTGGCGATATAAATTATTGCGCTATAATCTACTGTATGATGATTGGTAAGTGTTGAATGATGATGATTTGTACGTACTGCATGATGATTGATAAGTTATGAATGATGTTTAGTAAATAATGTATGATGATTGGCAAGAACTGAATGATGATTTGGTAAGTACTGCATGATGATTGGTAAGTACTGCATGATGATTGGTAAGTACACATTGATGGTTGGTAATCACTGAATGATAACTGGTAAGTACTGCATGATGATTGGTAAGTACTGCATGGTGATTAGTAAGTATTGAATGATGATTGTTAATTATTGAATGATGATTGTGAACTGATGACACTTGATAATATAGACTTTTTTTCTATTCCATTCTTTAGTTGGTTTGTATGTCGGTAAATAATATGTTTAGTTTGTTATTTCTTCAATTTTTTGTCTAGTTCTATTATCTATTGATTATCCCATGTCGGTTCCTTGGTCAGTCTGTCGCCTTATTAGGTGCATGATATATTTTATTAAATCCGGTCTGGTTTTATTATTATGTTTTTATTGAATAAGATTTACTTTATTTAGTGTTTATGAGTTACCTGGTATCATTGATTTCTTAGAAAACACCGTATAGTCTTTGAAGTAATCACTTAATTTTGTTCGACCGGATTTGATTTTCTCGGCTAAAATATCTTGTTTATTTAAAAAGAGAACCATCGATGTGTACGTTAAGTATCTGCAGAAGGAGTTGAAAAAATGTGATAATAGACTGGAAGAGGCAAGCATTCAACATGATAATACACATGGACGATGGTAAAATGCCATTAATAAATTATACAAATCACAAACCAGAACCGATTATGTCAAATATTTTAACATACAGTGTCTCCAATCTTCACTATCGTTCAGAAGTGGCATTTACCCATAGATATATTATTTTAACGGCTAGATGGTAAACTTCCAAAGAATACATAGCCCAAAGTGCAAGCGCCTACTATTGAGAGAAATGTTCAGAATCCAACAAATCGAATCGTGGTATGTTTTAACGGTGTTGCTACGGCAAAATTGCGCCACCAATTGTTCATAAAAGTTTCTAATTTATCAATAAAGTGAAGTAAATTTAATCCAAATATAAAGACTATTGGCTACGTAAAATATACCTAACATACAAAAATAATTGTTATGACAAATGAATGTTAAAAGTACAATAATTATAAAAACAATTGTTAATATTTAACTTAAATGTTTGTGACAAAGGCTGACGATCATAAATAGTAGGCGCCTACATGGGACTGTTATACAGTGTTAAGTTCACAATCTAGCCGTAAATAATAAATCTATGCATTTTAGCTCAGTTGGTTTAGCTGGTGGTAATCACTGCGCTGTACGCTGGACCATGGAGACTCGCTGGTCCCCATTTTTTTATTAACTGTCCCTTACTTGGATCTCATCAGGATTTTTAGGTATATTTCCAATAACTTTACTGGCCCACTTAACCATATCATTAATTGAAAACTTTACTTTTCTTATTTTTCTTGTTGACAAATTTTACAATTGTTACGCATGAGTGAGCACATACAATACTGTACACAATGCTGTACGTTCTGTTCATAGATATATTATGGTGAACTTCCACAGAATACATAGTCCCAAATTGCAGTTCCATGTATGCACCTACTATTCCGGAATCCAACCAATCAAATTGTGTTACATTCTAACGCTGTTGCTACGTCGGAATTGCGCACGTGCAATCTTTTATAGAAGTTTCAAATTTTTCAATAAATAAAAGTAAATTTAATCCAAATCTAAAGACATTGACAAAATAAAATATATGTGACATATGTAATAATTTTTATAACAAAAGAATTTTAAAAATATAAAAATTGTAAAAAAAAAATTATTATGATTTAGCTTGCATGTTTTTGACGTAGCCTGACGAAATCAAAATAGTTGGCGCCTACATGAGACTGCAATTTTACAGTGTTAAGTTCACCATCTAGCTGTAAATAATATATCTATGGTTCAACTTTACGGAGTAGCTCGATTTGAACTTGTTTCTTTCCTTATTAGTATTAATGGGCGTATTTGCACTGTCTGTCACAGTCTAATATACTAAAAACAATTTAATGACACTATGTTACCTAAAAACCAAGTCTACTCACTTGTGGTTCCAAATTGATTTATAGAGATCTAAAGCTTCTGATAATCTGTTTTTGTTTTCTTCTCTAAGTGTCATATCATAGCTACTTGTTGCAACTACAAACAACATTGCTGTAACATCTGTAAGAAACAAATACAGAAATCTCAATCAACATATCTTACTATTCTTATCTATGTAGCATGTCGTGACTACTATAGTCAAATTTGTCTAAGAAGAATGCAATTTTGAAAAAATTAATCGGCTATAAAAATTCGGCTTAGGCAAAGTCCACTTAAGCAAATAGGACTATACAAACAACATTGCTCCTGTCACATCTGCAAGAAACAAATAACCATATTAAATCAGCATATCTTACTATCCCAAAACGACGAGAATAAATTATATAGTATTGCATAAATATTACTATTATGAATTATTCGCATTCGTTCATTCGTTAGTTCATTCATTCGGAATTTACACGTTCGTTCATTCGTATCTCTCTCTTACTGTGAAATAACATAAATACGCACTTCCGCATATGTAACTATACGCAACTTCGAGGCACACACCACACTAACACTCAATCATGTTCTCGAAATTTGAATGACTTTGACAAAATGTGGCGTACCTGAAAACAACTGTAACCATTTTATACGTTCTTCTCGCTGGCCTCCGACGTCTAGTAAACTGCAAAGTAAAGTGTATACACAAAATATAGTTGCATTTAAATTGATAATTGATAAATCGATCGAGACATAAAAAATAGTTTGTAAATAAAATAATGTGGTATATTTGCCGGATGTGAAGGACACAGCCATCAAGTCATTTGATCGTCCAAACAACACGGAAAGGGTTTTCAATAACAAAATAATGGAAAAATCATATTAAGTTAAATACAACAAATAAAACATTTGAACTGCATATCAATTTCATATTGCTAGAAAAATTAGTACATTAATAGGAATGTCCTGGTAAATGTGTTTTTGTTGCTAGAAGCTTGGCTCGTTTTTTTTTATCTCACTGATTTACTTGTGTTCCAATTTTAGCTTTTATAAACTATGAGTATCTTAATTGAGATCCGCCATTGTTTCTTTACAGCGCAGTAGTCAGGGGCGGATCCAGGATCCGCCGAAAGCAAAAGGGGGAACTTTTCCACTCCGGGTGGGCGTGGTTGGCAATTTTTCTGACGAGCAAAAAAAAGGAAAAAAGGTCAACTCCCCTGGCTCATTTAAGATCACGCTGGGTAAATTTAACAAAAGTGTATGAAATAAAGTTATGGTAAAGTGAGCAACCGTTAATCCTTATACAGTAAGTAGGCGTTCTTCCAGCTGAATATAAACATTTCCTAAGCCACGAGAATTTAATTTAAATTTAATTACTACAAGTAAATCACATTTTATTGAAATTTATTAGGGGTCACACAGACCTTGTGGCCCTCAAAATTTCACCAAGGGAGGAGGGGGGTCACGTGACCCCCAGGAACCCACCTTGGATCCGCCACTGGTAGTTACTTTCAGTATTTTGCCTTTGGTTTTGTGATGTAGTTTATATGATATAAAGATAAATAACATAAAATGAACTCACTGAAACCTTATCGACTTAATCTGAAATTCTGTAACAAGAACCCCTGTTGTCATGACACGGCATCGCAAAATATCCTATAAAAAGAATTCTGTGTAAGAGAATATATTTCCAGACAGAAGTATTGTAAAAATGTGTTTATATTTCACACTTAGTTCTAAAAAAACACAATGAATGTCAAGTTGGTTTAGTCAATCAAGCACACCGACTCTTGCTTCTCTATTCAAGTTTATTGAAGTAAGCTAGACGTTTTTATTATAGGTTTAAAACTTAAATAATAACAATAGTAACTTGAAATCAACTACTAACTTGGTCTGTTTACAGGCAGTACAGAATGCGTCTCTTTCTTGTGGTTATAAAATGTATAAAGCACGCCGACCCTTATAACGCATAATACTAAAAGCTTAGAATCAGTTTATATTGATATAAAATAAAAAGCCGCAGAAAGTTTATGAAATGTATGTTTTGAAAAAGGTGGACTCTATAGGCATTGGTGGTGATATATCGCAGTGCCTACTTAGATATTGGATAGGGACAAAATATGTACGTTTTAAACTAGCCCTATTAATATATAAGCAGCGGGCGACGGAAGAATTTTCCCATCGTTACGGCAAATAGTTCATTGCACATGGCCACCATGGTTGTGCAGGGTTTCTACAATTTGTATAATCTACACCTCTAGATGTTCGGAAATATCATTTCATTCATTTTGTGTATGTCTCTTCAGCACGGCCATACCATGAAGGAAAGTGCTGGGGCAATAATTATACAAAATAATGTTATGGCCCATTAGTGGGGGTCTCCCCGGGCACCCCTCCTCTTCAGCTTAAAAGAAATGATTAAAGTACTGAATACTTGCGCATGAGGTTGTGGAGACAGCTATCCTGAATAAATATACAGGAATAAATGGGGTAAGTTACTTTTTTCTTGCTTGTCAGGTTCAAAATTGGAGACACCATCCCGGTTGAACATGTGTGAGGTGAATTTCAGATGAAAATATCATCATAAATAATTTAGTTAAAAACCATTTTAATTTTTTTTTTGACTTTTTTTGACAATTTTAAGCCAATATTGATAAATCTATGTCTAAGCATAGCTTTTATTTTTGCTGTTGTTCCTATTGTTACCGACTGAATTATTCGGATCTAACTTTGAATAAAATTTTTATTTAATTAATTAATTAATGTTTTAATTGAATTTTAATTTTATTACCGGTTTAATTATATTTCATTTTGTAGAATAGATCGAGCCACGTGCTATTTATAGATCCATATCGCTTCATAAATTATGTTTCCCGGCTTTGAAGAATAAAGGCCTATTCACACTGTTGATAACGATCAACGATAAATGTATAAACATAAGTTGTTTTTATCCATTGTCGTTGATCGTTATCGTTATGTAAATAGTGAGGTTTCGCAAACTTACGAAATACGAAAATGAAAACGGATACACCACACTCCAATTTTTGAAAGTTTCTAAATGTGTTAAAAAATACATCAAATTTTCTACCTATAAATTGTTGATGATCGTCGTAAAATACTGACCAACTGTGACAAATAGTTAAGGTGTTCTATTCAAATGTTTCAAGAATGTATGACGTATACGTATTCGTATTTCGTAAATCTGCGAAACCTCACTACTACGTCTAACACGTTTACCTGATCAGTAGGAACGTAGTCAGGTTTCCGAACTCGGTCTATTGCATCAAGGAAACTGTAAATAAATAGTAGGAACGTTAATATATCAGAACACAAAAACGACAAAAGGAAATAAAATGATAAAAACAAATAAGGAAATTAATTTATGTTATTGAGATTTGGGTTTAATGTGAGTTCCTTTACAATTAGTAACAGGAAGGTTTCGCAATTTGACGAAATACGAAACGAAAATGGATACGCTATAAATTCATATCGTTTGAATTGAACACCTTGAATATCTGTCACAGTTGGTCAGTATTTTAAGACGATCATCAACATTTTGTAGGTATAAAATTTGATATATTTTTAGAACACATTTAGCAACTTAAAAAATGGAAGTGTGACGTACCCGTTTTCGTTATCGTATTTCGTAAATTTTCGAAACCTCACTAATATCATATAATTCGGAAAAGTTTTGAGGTTACCCTCTCTGCTTAACTTTAACATACGTTTGGTCGTCATCCTCTGGTCCCAAGTTGTGAATGACAAGTTTCCAAATATTGTATTATCCCGGCGGAGACCATCATAATGTAAAAACTAAGTTTTGTCACTTGAAAATGACCAAAATATTATGAATATTAATTTTGAAATGACTTGGTCATATAAAAGTAAAATCACATTTGAGAGGTTGAAAATAAAATTTACTGTAGTGTATTTAAAAATTATTTAATAAAATTTTTATACTGAAGAATGATCACAATTTTAGAGGATGCATGTTTTTGGCTAAATTTCAGTATGTATCATTGAAAAATTTGGAGTAAATACATTTAAAACACACTGATTTCTAGTATCATAGTTACTACTTATATATTTTTATTCAAAATAAACGAATTATTTTCAAAAACATTTTTCTTTTTATTTTTCAAGTTGTCAATAAATCTTTAATGTATACAAGTACGTAACTGTAAAGCCAATTGTAACTTTATTATATAATGAAAACAGTTTTAGGTGGGTTACATCTCTGTCCCACATTGTTCACCCATATATATTTCTACTTAGGAGAAAATCCACGGAGAAAATTTGAGTTTCCTGTAGCCCGGTGGACTGACCAGAAATTGTTGCAACTCCGAGTTACTCCTCGTGGATACTTTGCCCTCTTTTAGTGTTTTGCACCATGTTATAACTTTGCAATATTAAATGGTTTTAAGTTTATTTTAGCGTTGTACTGAATATCCCTACAGTAGTTGTTTGAAGAATTTTTTTTTTTATTTCGTGTCGCATCCTGCAGCAAGTTCTTTCTAAAAGTCTCATTATGTTCAGGTTCCAACCCTTGGGACTCCAGACCTCGAGATTAAGGCATACCATTCAAGCAACCCCTTCTTATTTTAGCAGGCTTAATGTTTGACAATGATTTTCTATTGACATTAAATTTTTGACCTTACCAGGTAACTAAACAATAAACTGAAAATAGATTCTTACTATTTTGCACAGTCTATAAGTTGGTATTCGTTCGATCTATTATAACAGGCTTGAACTCCGCCGTCTGCCCATAACGCAGCTGCAGCGTCATAGAATTTCTGTGAAAATATTAAATACATTACCGCTGAAAATCATGAAACAACTCATGATATTTTGTCATTAGAAAGTAAACACACCCCAGTGCCCATAATATTGATTTACCGTGAAGTCTTTTAGACCAAATATACAGTAGATATGAAATTGATATGTACTTCAAAAGAAAGATATTGGTAGCCACTAATTTACATCACATGTACGTTTCATGTACTAAATTAGGTTCAAATTGGATTCTTTGTTTTGTATATGGATCACTCGGAGAAAGAGATTTTAAAGGGTTTGAATTACAGATTTAGGTCCTAATAGTAGTTCCATATACAGGAAAATATGGAACCAATTTTGAACCTTTATTTTTTAGAAGGTGTGGGCTAAAAATACACCTAAATAACCATATGCATGTGTACAATAGGAAATATTTAAATCTTAAATTACCTTAATACGAATGTAGACCTTAATGTAAGTTTGAATATCTGGGGCGGATCCAAGATTATGAGTGAGGGGTTTGACAGTTATTCGTGACCTCCACCCCTCAGCCCATCCATGGAGGAAAGTCCTCTGAGTGAGGACCAGTTTAGCTTAGCTGGTTTACAAGAAACACCCTAGTTTACCATAGTGTACCGTAGGTTTAACTACAGTTATCAACAGTATTTTTTTCACATGGTAATTACCTCGTTGAGTTGGAAGTGAGGGGCGCTTCCTTCATCAAGTATATAATCTAGAGACGATTGTAGTTCAGGGTTTTCAAGTTCAATTGGATTCTTCAGAGTGTTCATAACTCCAGCGATTGTCTGAAATTATACAGGAGCACTGTTAGACAATACACATTAATACATTTCAGGTTTAAATGGATCCTGCAGAGTGTTAGTAACTCCAGCGGGTGTCTAAAATTTTACATGAACATCGTTATGTAAGGTAAATATTGTAGCAATATATATATCTTCGTGGTATATTTAGCAAACATTTCCGATCGAAATGACAGGATGTAACTGGGTCAGGGAAAATACTTCTCAGACCCAAGGTAAAATATTTATTTGTTGAAGTACTGATAAACAAATTATACCTTATATTAAAAATTATAATTTACATTGTTATAATTAATTAAAAACAAAATCGTTCTTCTCTATTGAGATGAGACCTGGAAAACCAACGAAGATGACAACCAGAACTTGGCACATTATTATTCAGACGCCTACGACTGATCTCTTCGAATAAGATGGTCATATGCTTTATCAAACGAAAATCTACTAACAATCACCAAAATGAAAAAAATAAGTGAAGAGACCAAGATTAAAAGATGGAAAAATATTGGCCATGTGATGAGAATGGAAACCAATAGTCATTATATGACAGCAATGTCATGGAAACCAGAAGGCAGGAGAAGAGTCTGGCGGCATGGCGAAGGACAGTGGAAAAGGAGAGAGACTTTCTGGACGAGGGCAAACAAACAAAACAAACGGCCGTTAATAGAACCAGCTCCATGATAGAACCAACTTGAGAACTGTTAATGCAGACTTATGGGCCACGTTTCCCGAAGAGGATAGGTAAGGTAAGGTAATGACTTACTAGAATAGCATCATGTATATTACTTCTGATTTCGGGTACCCGTGCTTGCCGTTCTCTGAAACAACCATTATTCAACATTATACATATGCAAAACAGTCTTGCTTACTATACAGTAATTGTCTTGTGGTAGTGAAATAATTAATAGGCCTATTACACTATACCACAAAGACTACCATTTGTACACACATGGTTTCATGCTCTCTAAAGTATATTATAGTTTAGGGAGCATGAAACAAATATTCTACACAGGTACTGCAGTAATCTATTAATGAAGTCAGTTAGTCGGTCCCTTTAGTGGAAGTTTTTATTAGGTTAAACCTGTTTTTCCCAAAATCTGTTAGTCCATTGGATTTTAAAATTGTACAGGCAGCTACTTTTTAAAAATTGTCTGTCCTTTCGCGTGTTGATTGTCCAATAAAGTTCCACTTTACCCATTATAAACTAATTGAAGGTCGCCGGAATTTAACGGAAAACCTGAAAAACATACCGAAATTGACAAAATAACATTTTTGTCGTATTAACCACCCAGATGACGTGTTCGTCGGCGGAAAAGTAGATCCAAAACCATGGCGGTTAAGGGGGTGGGGCGGACGGGCTCGGTTTCCCCTTTCGGAAAATAAAATATAACAATAGTATTAAAATTGTCTATAAAAAGAAAATATTCAGTAATCCTAAGACAAGAATTGCTAAAACGCCCCCGAAGCCACCTCCGGATATCCACAAAATTTTCCGGGAGCATGCCCGGAACCCCTTAAAACTTTGACTTTCCGAACCGGACCCTTCCCTAACGCCCCCACCACCCTTCCTAAATGTCTGCATCCGCCCCTGAAAACCCTTGATCACTCACACTTTCCCATTTCAAATCTTAGCTACGGTCCTGTTATCTACAACTTTATAATTAGTATATCCAAATGTAGACCTGCAACAGCTTATACAATGTTGATCACTTACTCGTCGGGAAAGCCGCCTTTATGAAGGATTTTCATTTGCTTCACTATTGTGCTCTTTCCAGATTCACCGGCACCTTTTAATAAAACATATAGTAAATTTAATGGTTGATTGTATACAAAAAGGGACCTACTTTTACGTTTTAATGTATACGAACTAACACAAACCAGCTTTGTAGATGGTTCTTTAGAAATTATTTATATTTTTTTTTTATTTCGTGTCACATCCAACAGCGACTTTTCTCGCCACTCACAGGATGAGATCTACACCATGATTTCTAAACCAAGTCTCATTATGAGGCTTAGGGAGTGGCGTTGTTAAGTCGTGAAAATCAACTTAGCGTTCAACAAGGTTCGAACCCAGAACATCAGAATTGGAAGGCTAACCACCAGGTTACAACGCCACTCCTGATTGTCACCACTTTTTTGGTCCCAATTTAGGTCTAGTGACCAAAAGTTGAAGATGGTGAATACATCCCAAATGGATCCAGGATGTCTTTTTTGTGGAGGGAGGGGGGGGGGGGAGGGTGAGTGTCTTAAACCATAAACCGTATTATGTATTTCAATTACCTGATATTGGCAAACAAAAGATATTAGCAATGTGCCCTAAATTGCTGATTTGGGTCTTATATTGCAACAATACAAGTGTATTCGCCATTCGTTTTTTATCACAACCTATGATAACAATATTTTCAGGCCAATTTTAGGAGGCTTAAGCCTGTTAAGCCCCACTTAATTAAATTCGTCCCGTAGTCTTACTTACCGACTAAAACAAGTCTCATCGTTTTCCGAACATTGTCTTTAAATTGTTTCCTTTCTTCCTTAAGCTGTCTTTCGATCTGTTTGTTCCTCTCACGAGCCTCTTGTTGGTTCATTCGCTCACTCATCCTAAATGTTGTCCAACCACCGCCACCAGGTATACTTGCCAAGTCTACACCTTGAGTTATCCCAATGAATTAATTTTTATCCAATTAGGCATACATTTTTAAATTGTTAGAACCAGAATGGCAAACTCTGCTTCCTTTAAAAATATCCTCTTGCTGTTATTTTTTTTTCAAATAGAATTAAAAATGTTTATTTCCAAGCATTTTGTGCTTGTAGTTTCTATACTTTTTAATCGTGAATTACATGCCTCTGACTTGAAAGAGTTTCATTTGATTCTGTAACATAATTTAAAACAATATAGTTATCCATATTACGTGTGCATTGCCATTAGTGAGTGTGATCAATTTTACCCTACATTTTCAAAGAAATGTAGGTTAATGTAAATGTAAATGTAAATGTAGGTTAATTTTGAATTAACCACCTCACTTGCTTATCACATTAGATGTTATGACAGATAGGAATATACTTTTCATCTAAGTGATCAAGTGGAAACTAATCCAATTAGCCATTGTGATAAGACTTGACAGAACTTTATAATGGGGATGTACACTTAATGCATGTATAATAACCATGCACAAAATAAGTCAGAAAACAGTTGTGAGAGATGTGTTATTAGAACCACAGATATTGTCGAAAAAATATCAGATTTGGACCTATTTTTAAGATAAAAAAACAATTCAACATCACAATATATGAATGCGATTCATCAGAAGGTGATCTCTTCATTTATAACATTGAGTAGAACTACCGTTCATAGTCCAAACACTAATGATACTATTAAACATACTACATACTCTTGTAGTTATGTTGTTGGTCAGCATACAATGCAATTAAGGTTTCTTAAAGAGAAATAAATTCTCGCGCCTCATTATAGAGGTTTCGCTAATAGCGAGGTTTCGCAACTTTACGAAATACGAAAACGAAAACGGATACGTCATACGTGCTTGTAACATTTGAATAGAACACCTTTAATATATGTCACAGCTGGTCAGTATTTTACGACGATCATCAAAAATTCATAGTTAGAAATTTGGATATATTTTTGAACACATTTTGGAACTTTAAAAAATTGGAATGTGACGTATCAGTTTTCGTTTTCGTACTTCGTAAGCTTGCGAAACCTCGCTAATACGATAACGAAAACGGATACGTCACACACATTGTGACGTTAAAATTAGGGGGTTTTAAATATATACTTCGAATATTGCAATGTTATATGCTAAAATTTAGCCAAAACATTAACAAAATAGCTGACATCCTCTAAAATTGTGATCATTCTTCAGTGTAAAAATCTTATTAAACAATTTGTAAATACACTAATTTTATTCTCATGTTCTTAACTTTAAAGCTACTTTAATATGAGCAAGCAATTTCAAAATTAATATTCATGATTTTTCGTCATTTCAAGTGACAAAATATCTTTAATTTAGTTTATACATTTTGATGACCCCCGGATAATACAATATCTAGAAACTTGAAATTCACAACTTAGGACCAGAGGGTGACGATCAAATGTAAAAATGGAAAGCAGAGAGGGTAACCTCAAAACTTTTCCGAATCACGTCTGTATATGATATTAGTGAGGTTTCGCAAATTTACGAAATACGATAACGAAAACGGGTAAGTCACTCTCAGTTTTTTTAAAGCTAAATGTGCTAAAAAATATATCATATTTTTAACCTTCGAATCCTTGATGATCGTCCTAAAATACTGAAAAAAACTGTGACAGATGTTCAAGATGTTCTATTCAATCGTTACAAAAAATTATGACGTTTTCCTTTTCGTATATCGTAAACTTGCGAGACCTCACTATCGAGCTACGGCTCTTCATCATTGTGTATTGATTATTAATCAATCGGCTACTTAGATTTCCATTATGCCTGAATATATTTATTTTCAGATATGATCATGGTTATTTTCTTCCGGAAATTGTGGGAGATTAACACCGTAACTGGTCATACGGGGTTCTAATTCCTTTCAGGAATATAGGCATTTAATAATATTGGTTTAAAACATTCAAACTTACTCACCTTTTCTTGAATCTTTGTCAAGAAATAAAAAAATATCCATTAGATAGTTAATTGCTTATTACATAGTAATTTCAAGAATTCCTAAACATTGGGCTTAGCAAAAATTCAAGATTAACAACTTTCAAGGAAAACCCAATATGTAACCATACCTTCAATAACGATTAAATGCTTTGGACTTCTATGCTACACTCGTGATTCTTACGTTGCTGTGTTGATTTCAAGTTCACTGATCCGGTAAAATGCACTTCGTAAAGATGAATAATCAATAATAAGGCAAAAATTAAATGTTAAATTACTGAAAGTTCAGTGCTACTATTTTGGGTATACCTTTTAAATATGTTTATATAAACAAGTGTCAAGACAAGCAGACATGAATCATGACGTCATCCTATAACCATTGAGTGAATTACGTCAAATACCGCGGCTCGTACGAACTTGTGGGATTGATGGACAATTGTTCGTGATCTACGCTATTGCATTTGACACAATGCATGGATAATCAATACCACTTTCCATGAAGCTTTGACACGTGAATTAAATCATAAAGACCATTCGGACGTAAGTTGCGGTCATAAAGAATGGAACTATATTGCCGCTTAACGTACTTGACTTTCAATTTGCCGATTCTCGGTTCAATGCCAGTCGGAAGTTCAGAACACATAGACCTCGAAGTGGTCTCATTGCGTACATAGCGAGTTACACTATCTTGTCGTTTGCATGAAATATTCCTGAGGATGACTTAATTAATGTCGAAATATTGATTCCCATCACGATGGCCTGTCAATTCAATATTTGTATTCGTATAGAAAAATGCCAGTTAAATGCAATTTATATATAATAAAGTACTGTATATAAATAATATAGTCAAAAACTAATAGACAAAATGAACTAGGTTTACTTTCGAATTAATAGGCCTAAAAATAATAATCATAAGTGGCAGAGCCAAACCAAATGACACATAAGTCGCAAATGCTAGTTTTCCACAATAGGCAGAAATTTAAAAATGATTTTTTTTTAAATTTTATTTTATTTCAAAAATATACAGTTCATACCTTCAAGTTAAATACTACCTTAACAATTTTCAGATACATGATCAAAACATGTTTTAAAAATGCAATTTAAAATGAGCTTGCTTAGGCAATGTATACTGATACCGGTAAACAATTTTCATACGAAAAATTCCGTATGCAGAGGAAAAAACTTCGTCAAAACCAGCTTGTCAACTTACGTAAGGATCCGAAAGTGGACTTCGCTTAC
>JAOTQE010074698.1:0-16456 GCA_025631205.1 Nesometra sesokonis
AAAAGACCAGAAGGCTTTTCCGTGATCAGAACATTTATCAGAGAGGTCGGAAATATATTTATTGTAAGATCTTTTTATTAAGTACTTTATTTTATTACGGCAGGTTTTATATATTAGCCATTTATTTGGATTAGAAGAGCGCTTTGCAGCTTTATATAATCGATTCTTCTTTCTGATTAACTTAAGAATTTCGTTGTTAATCCAAGGCAACTTAGATTTCTTTTTGGCTTTACGTTTAGGAACAACCTTAAATATGGCATTAAGAAACCTCAATTTAAAATTCTCCCATACTTCATTAATATCATTTGATTTAAAACAGAGTGACCAATCAACGTTAGCAAACGTGTTAATCAGCTCATTGAATTTACCTTGTAATTTAGTAATCAGGGGTGGATTTACATGGGGCACACCTCCTCTATTCACAAAAACTCTTCTGCGCCTCCTCTTATATAACATGTGCTGCCACAAATTTCCACAATTTCAACATAAATACCATGTAAAATGGGGTGGGGTGGTGGAAGGCAGAGCAAATGGCCCGTTTTTGTTTGTTAAATTTAAAACGTAAAAGATATGCTTCCCATTGAAAAAGTGTGCCCCTCTAGATTCACCCCTGGTAATAAAACAAATTTTTTAAATAACTACATATCAATGTAATATATCAATTAAAAATGTCCTATATTTATAGACCTATAAAGATACATTATAATATACGGTATTAATTAATCAAGCAACCAATGAATCAATCAAGTAATTATAATTAATAAAAAATTACAGTTCAAAAAGTTTCATCTGGTTTGTAAATTGTTATATGTACTGTACTGTAGTGTTTCAGTTAATAACAACCATATAAAAGTTGTAAACTTACGCACAGACAACAGTGGACAGAATCACAAGCAAAAAAAGCGATCGATTATCCAGTACTGTAAAATCAGCCAATTAAATAAATCAATCCAATAATAAATCAATTATCCAATAAGTAAGTAAATCATGCAATAAATAAATTAATCCAATTAATCATCCAATTATTTAACTAATAGGCTAAATAATCACCCAAACAATCAATTGATTACACATTCAATAAATCAACGATCAATAATTCAGTTACATTTTCAATAAATAAATCATTCAATAAATCAATTACTTAATTGTTAAATTAACGATCACCCGAACAAATCAATCATCCAATAAATTAATCAATAAATCATTTCCAATTGTTTAATCAGTAAATCACTCAATCAAGGGATCGTCCACTAAATAGGCCTAATTACCCATCAATTAATTGCATATTCAATCAATCAATTGATATTCAATCAATTGATCGGTCAATAAATCAATTAATCTTCCAAATAAGTTAATGATTTTTTATATAAAATGATGATCAAAAGATTTTGATAAGCACACAGACCATGGAGTTAAAATAGTTGATAAATAACTCACTCCATGCTTGAAAAAATACAAGACATAATTTGGGATTCAAAATAGGGTACTTTTAGACTTGTGTTTCTGGCAACCTTCTCAATCAACATGGCGACAAGCAAGGGAGCGAACACTTACAATCGACAAGGTTGGGAAGATGCAGTAAGTAACGTTTTATTTTACATTAAATATATTTTTTATAGAATTTAATGTAGGCTCAATAATTGATAGTCATAACTGAATGCTAATTGTTTGGTAATAGGTTTATTTTGATGTAAATTTAAAGCCGAAAAACGGGCCGTTCCAGCCTTGTGTAGTTCGGTTAGTTTGCACTCATGCAACGCGGCTTGCACGCCCGCGGTGGTGATTGGCTGAATGCATACAGACTGCTTGTTGAACGGGCCTAGCCTAGGATTTTCGTTAAACAGTTACCTGCATTTTTTAATGTTGATGGGTAAAGTGGAAATTAACAGATTTGATAACATTCATATCAGAATGTGATTTTGTTGAATACAATCTAAATTTGTAACCTAAAATTATACTTTTGAAACGGTATAATATTAATGGCTTGTTCATTATGATTAGGCGTGTTGGATGTTGGTTATAGCTAGGCCCTAGACGAGGCATATTTAAAGTCAAAAACAGGTTTCAACCTGACCACTCTTTTGGCAGATTTACCACGTACCACATTGAATTATTACCTGATTGATCTAGGCCTAGACTAGTATCTGATAGTTAAATTTGGTCGCACCTTTGTTCTGGCCGTGTCTGTTTTGTTACACGTGTCACAACTCACAAGTGATTTAATCAGTCTTTCAAAATAACTTTGTAAGTAATAATTGTTTGATAATGATAAAAATGTTTATTTTTTTTTTTTGTTTTTAATAATTGGTTGTGCAATAATGAATCCAATATTATACCTGCCAATTCTCACGCATTATGCGTGAGTCTCACGCATGGAGCCTATTTTGCACGTCTCGCGCATAAATAATTTGTTCTCACGCATTAGCAAAATCCTCACCCAAAACAGTTATTTCAATAGGTTTTTCCACGCAAGAAACAATATAGTGCAAAAAAACCGTAAAAACGGCCCCAAAAACAGTGGTAATTTAGGCAGAAATGGTCATAAAACGGTCAGATGACCTTTTTTTTTGCTTGTCAGATCGAAATAGGAGGAAATTATTATTATAAATGCGGCCCAGTACTGGAGGCGGAGTTTGTCTCACGCATTGGAGCCAAAAAAAGTTGGCAGGTATACAATATATTTCCCCCTACAGGGTGTATAATCTTAGAGTGCTGGCGGTTGTGGGCGATGCATTGAACTCTTGTTTTTGTGTATATGTGTGTGTGTATGCGTGTGGGTGTCAAAGTGTATATCTTGTTATAGTCAGTGTTTCATTATTATTATTTTTATTATTATCAATATTATTACTTGGCGACTAACTAGACAAGCGCCCGCTTCTTTTGGTGCCAATGTATATTTTGTATGATGTTTGTTTTCAATAAAGAATTTGTTCGTTATATAAAATGATCAAAATATTTAATTTTTGATTTTTTGAATATTTTTTGTGTACAGTAAAACATTGTAATTATGTCAAGGTCAGTCCAGTGAGACTTTCAAAAATAACAAATATTAGAGTATTATTATGATTTTAAATATTAATGTTGTTTTAGTAATGTTTTACACCATATTTCAGCTGAAAAAAACGAAGAAATCGAAGAGTAAAATGGTGCGACCAAACCGAAGGTGCAACCAAAACGATCTGTATTCATTGATCTTCCTTCTGCCACTCTTTACTTGTTTCGCTCTCAACCTGACCACTGTAAATGTCATGGCTAAGGCCATGTTTTATACCTGCAATATCCAGTCAATTTTGTTTATTTGAAAATAATTATGATACATTGGTCCTCCTTTACTCTTTGTTATTACAGAAAATACAGGAATGCTCATAGAGGCCTATAGTTATGTAGTTATTTGGGGTAGGGCCAAAACTACCCAAAAACCATGCCTGACAAGTTATATTTTTGGACAATTTACCGTTATAAATTTTTAAATTGGGAGAACACTGCTATTATAAAAAAGGGCCGAAAAAAGTTTTATTTATTTGGAAGACATGTTTTTTTAGTAGGAACGTTTTATGTATTCTCGATAACTTTGCCTTTATTTCTTATAGGTCTTCTAGGGCTTAGACTTTATGATGATCTTATTTCTTACAATTTTGTGGACAATTTTTATGTACTAATTTAGAATTGGGAATAATAAAAGTTAAAAATCAAAGCTGATTCTGATTTTCAAGATTATGTGTTAGTTGAGCGTGTGCTCAAAATTTGACTTGTTGAATTGTCGCACACATTTTTCACCCAAAGAATCATAAATGCTTGAGCCCGCTAGTACAATTGAAGAAGGAAATTGAGGCTAAAAATGAGGTCTTGAGACAAGTTAATCAAACCTACAAGTTGCGTTGAATGTATTTATACAAACCACTTGATTTTTTGCATCATAATTTTAAGATATCATTATGATTTTATTTCAGGATTTCCCAATTCTTTGTCAGACATGTCTTGGTGATAATCCATATGTTAGAATGGTAAGTACAAGGTGCTCTCAAGATTGTTTTCGGAACAGAATTAACCTAGGCTAAAGGTTATATCACAATTGATCGAATACCATGCTACTCTTCTTCAGTGGCATGGTATTCAAAATTTTAATAGTGCACCATCTTTCAGATGAAACATTAAGCCTGTGGTTCTGTGTACAACATGGCTCATGTGTATGATGGATAATAACAAAAATAATACGCATTCAATGACATTTTCCTTCCCAAGTGTTGTGTCCTGTATTCTGCTGCCCACAGCAGGGAACATGTGGATCATTACACCAGGGTAACCCCTACTCATCACAAAAGATGTACTGAGTTCTCTTTAAGTGCACATGAGCCAATTTAAATACTGAGTGTACAGTTTTTTGTCTGAAATGACATTATAGAATGGAAATGAATAGGGGATTGTCTCCCAGTGTAGTGTCCAATCACCATCAGAAGGATCCTACTTGGAATAAGTCCACTTCAGGTTTGTGTGGCTTATCTTTGGTGTTTCAACACCAATAAATAAAAAAAAAACAAAGCAAGGCCTAATATTGTAAATGTTTTTTTTTACTGTCAAAATCAATGGCATCTGGTTCACCAGCAAAGTACCCCCAACTCGCAGTCCTGAATCCGCTCCTGTCTTTTACCTTATAATTTCAATATTAACCAATTTTCTGCCCTCCCCTCTGATATAAAACTTGTAATCATAATGTAAATATGTTAATTCCATACTTATATAATATTGAATGCCTTTGAGGGGTATACCGAAAAATATTGTTCGAGCTGTGGCAAAATATTGAACGAGTCGAAGACGAGTTCAATATTTTGCCACAGCGAGACCAATATATTTCGGTATCCCCTGAAAATAGGCATTCAATATTATAATTATTATTCAACATAGCTTACTTGTAAGTACTGATTTGTCAGGGCTTAGCCTAGTCCTAAGCCTAGCCTAGGGTCTACGCCTGCCGCGCTGGCGACCAAGGCTAGGCCCGAGCTAGCCTACGTCATCAAAATTTAGATCCATGTCCTTTTCTCGCGAAAAACATTAACAGCAACTCTTGTACTGTAGGTTTCTTAATTAATTAGCAATTCTTCATAATTGCAAATAGGTAGTAAATTGTAAATCATATTTTCATTCATTGCATTTGAAACTTACAGCAAAAACAATTCTCTCAGTTGGCGGAATGACGCCATCGGCTAATATCCAACTATGTGCAGGTGGATATTACATAATATCCAACGGTCAAAATGGCAGGATTGAATAATAATGTATAATATCGATGTATATATTTATTGTTTTTGTATGCCAAAATTTCCCTCAATGACATCTATAGCAAATAAAAACTGAAACCAATGCATCTTTATTATCATCTCTTTCTCAGATAAAAGAAAAATTTGGCAAGGAATGCAAGATTTGTGAAAGGCCCTTTACAATATTCAGGTGGTGCCCTGGTGCCAGGATGAGGTTCAAGAAAACAGAAGTCTGTCAGACATGTAGTAAGATCAAAAATGTCTGCCAAACTTGTCTATTGGACTTAGAATATGGTAAGTTAATCGGCTTGTTTCTAGTTGGGACATGTTATCGCTCAGTTTTTCTTACCCTTCCCTTTTTTGAGTGTCATCACGGCATGTGTCTTCTTACTACTTTGTCAGCAAATCTGATGAACCTACAAGCTACATTTGTAGGTATTTCTGTAGTGTTGGAAGAAGATATTTTAGCAGTGTTCTCACTAGCACTTCAAGAGTGCCAGTCGGCGACCATTCCCCCTTCCGGGGACGGCGGGGGTGGGGGGTGGTTGGTCATTTCAACAGCCACAGGATCATCACACACTGCCACCTTCAACACAAAAATTACCATTACTTGCTAAGCCTAGCCAGGTAGATTCTGTCCACGGGTAGAAGCTGGTGTTTAGGCAAGGAAAATTACATAAAATCCTTGCCTTGGGTAGCGTTTCTGGGCCTAGAAAAATCGATTTAAATTTAGATTTTCTGTTTAATGCTATGTTTCCTAATCCCTAATACAAACAGTGTTCATTTTGTTACAATTAACATAGCCATGGGAATGTTTGCTATAATGACTTTTTTTTAATCAATTTTCGTTGTTTAGTATGAAGACAAAAGAGGGAGTTGTTTTTAAGATGGTCCCTGGAAAAATTTTGTAACAATTAATAGCCCACTGTAGGCCAAATAATTAGTTAAAAAAATGGTGGTCAACAGCCTCTTTGTGTTGGTCGGAAAATGTGAGTGCCAGATTGCACCGACCACCATGGTGACATCCCTGTTTAGTCAGTTGTTGTCAGCAACTAAAGAGATACTGTATATACTTTGAAGTATAATGGTCATAAATACCTGTTGCAGATTGAAATTGGTTGTCACTTTGATGGACTACAATTTTCTTACCTGGAAAGTATAGCCCTATAAATTCTACAGATCAAATCACTATAGTTGGAATTTCCATCAGCTGCTGGTTGAAAATGATACCACTCACCTATGAACATACTGTAGCTCATACAGTATACAAATATATACTGAGGTGAAAAGCACTGATTGACCCATAGTTTTAATCCAGAGCCTTTCATTTCAGTATATATTTGTTTTATATACTGGATTCATACATTCTTGTTCATTGATTGGTTTGATTGATGGATTTTAAACTTTCCATAGTGTACATGACCCTGTGTATATGGTACCAGTGAGAGTTCAGTGCAGAGCTGAACACTGCAGTCACAACCGGTACCAGCGCCGGGTCACATGAGATAGTGCCATCTGGTGTTAAAATTGGGACAGAGTCTGTAAATAGTCTTTTTCTATTTACGGATCCATAAATATTACTTTGGTGGTTGGATTATGTTTGATCACGTGACACACTTTTAACCAATCAGTGACCTATAACTATTATTTCATAGGTGCCTTTATTGCAAAATTGCAGTACAATATATTTCTCCTATTGTTTGCTATATTACAAGGGCTAATAGAATTTCCTTTTTAGATTTATCTAAAAAAGAATGTGTCCTTCAAACGTTGCAGTTCTGTTCAATGCTAATTTTTTATTTGATCATATAATTGATAGGTTTGCCGATTCAGGTACGAGATGCAGCATTGAACATTAAGGATGATATGCCTAAATCAGATGTCAACAAAGAATTCTACACACAAAATATGGAAAAACAAGTAAGTTAATTTTTTTTTTTATTTTGCTTTCTATTTTTTCATTTTACTGTAGTATCTAAAATTCAGCTGGAAGGATTTTAACATCCTGACTGTCACAACCTTTTTCTGCATTCCGTCACATATGCTAAACAATATAGAAAGCGCTATAATATTTTACATTTATTGACTTATTAGCATGTGATATATAATGTAAATCAAGTAGTTACAGTGATATTGTAATATATTTTATGCTGTTTGTGATGTGTGGACTCTATTGGATGTGAAGTCTCGTCAATGCAAAGCCAACATGTTTATATGATTTTTTAGTATTTTTTGTATTAAATACTGAATTACTAATAGTGTTTTGGAAATTATTCGCCATTTTGTAAAAAGCTTGGGTAGTTTTGTATAGTTTAAATCTTTTTTTAAAAGGGTAATAATATTAATAATGAATAATGGATTGCATGCTAATGTCTAATGATGTGGAAAGTCAAGAAGTGTTTATAATAAACATTAATATTTAAATATGATTTATAATGTCTTAATATAGCTTGGGAATTAAGAGACTTGATGTGTTTGATAAAAATCAATAACTACTATTTATGAATAATTAAAAGTAATATGTGTAAAGTTAATGCTAAAAATAACCTAATACAATTTAATTGAATTTGTAAATGAAATATGATACCTTAATGCAAATATTTTCCCTCATTTGGGACTAAAAGGATTATTTAAGTTGTTTTTTATATTTTCTAGCTTGCCAATTCTGAAGGCTTAGGTGCCCTTGGTAAGGCCCAAGCCCCCAGTGACCTCTTATTGAAACTTGCAAGAACAACGCCATACTACAAGCGGAATCGACCTCATATATGTTCATTTTGGGTCAAGGGAGAATGTAAACGTGGTGAAGAATGTCCATACAGGTATGTAGCTAAATTGATATTGATTATTATCCTTGTCCCATGTGGGAGAGGGTATTGGCAGGGGGTCAGGATCCTCTAAAATTTTGGGAAAGAACATTTTTTTTCCTAGTAAAAGATTGATAATGTGAAGAATTTTACGGTATTGCATGTACATCCTAAGCAGCTTAAATATCTTATTTTTTTTAGCTTAAAAAAATGGTGCACGGTCCTCCATCACCTATTCATTTTTAATATGACACCCCTGATATCCCTACATGCAATCAAATTTGCATAATAATAGACTTTTAATAATAAAAGATTTGTTATGCATGACAAACATAAGGTATTGACCCAGAAAGGCTGTACTGAAAAAAAGTCATTATTGTAAAACAAAATTTACATTTCTTTTTTTATAATTTTCAGACATGACAAACCTACAGACCCTGATGATCCTCTTGCCGATCAAAACATAAAAGATCGTTTCTACGGAAACAATGACCCAGTAGCTGATAAACTTCTCAAGAGGGCATCACAGATGCCGAAGTTAGATGTGCCTGAGGATAGGCTTGTTACAACACTGTATGTTGGTGGGCTTGGAGATAAAATAACAGAAAAAGATTTAAGGTAAAGTCATACACCTTTTTATCTATATCATTTTATCTATATCATTTAGCTCCAATGATCTATTAACCCCACGGATATCACCACGCTGGACTTTTCCGTCCAGTATTTCTAGGCTAGCGACCACCACTATTATTCCTAAGCATTTTTAGGCTAGCGACCACCACTATTATTTCTACCCTTAACAAGTGTCAATTTCAATAAAATATGTGACTGGTATGTCGAAAAACAATAGAAATCCAAGCCTTATTACTAAAACAAAAGATTACAGCTTTTGTTCTATGGTCAGTTTTGTAATGTAATGAAATAACTGCCCTTCTTTATTGTTCATCGCATGCTTGAACAGCATGAGTCATTGTGTGCGTATGGGTGGGTCACAGTTCATGAAAAAGGGGCGCTGTTTGCCGTCCGTCACTCAGAAAAGCTGTTGACATCCCTGTAACCCTGCCATGTCTACCCATGTACCCACCCTCCAGTCTGAAGTTATTTTACCACAAAATAATGTGAACTACCTAGTAAGGTAGTGTATATTTAGCCTTAAGGTCAATAAGTAATTGCTTGTTTGTTATAATGCCAGGTCTAATTAATTAATCTGAAGGTTTATTCTAAATAATGGCTGTTGTATTTTTGTATGTTCTTGTAGAGAATTGCTGACCATGTCCTTGGTAGTATCCCTTTGGTAGTTATTACAGGGTTAACCATGTTAACTACCTATATCCACCTTGTCGCTACCATTATCCACCATGTTAACCAAGTTTTTTTTTTCAAAGGGATAGTAGACAAAAAAAGCTTTTATACCATACGAAAATAATGGTGACCTTTGACTTAAATTCAAGGTCACATGACCCAAAATGGCTGCCAAATACGTTTTTATTGGGGCTTCAGTGAGACACCCCTCACCAAAAATGACGGGTTTCTATGGCGTCGTATGGATGCCCTACAACTGCAGAGGGTTAAGTAGTGTACTGTAATAATACTCTTAGCCTGATTTTGAAGATGGGCTTTTTATCATCGGTGTGCATACTAAAATATACCGATTTTTCTAAATCTCTGTTGACAATTATATGGCTATAGTTGATTCTTTCTCTTTTTAAACAGAAATTTTGTAATAACAATTGTTATATTTGTAAGTGTGATTATTTTTAAAGTTAAATGTATTTATAAGAAACCAAAACGAGGAAGCAATGTAAAAGTGTAATAGAAAATAGGTAAAACAAATAATAAAAAGGTTGTAATATGCTATAGGTAAATTACAATTTTACAAGGATAGTAGCTAACTACTACAAAAAAAAGAAAACATAAGAAAATTAATGAAAAAAGTGGATAAAAAGGGTTTAAGCCCAGAAATATGTAAATTAAGAGAATAATTTATATTAAAACATGCAGAGAAAATGAAGTGGTGGTTAACCACAAAAGAGAAAAAAAAAATCAGTGTGCATACTATTTTACAGTAATAGTTATTCTCAATTATTTATCACCACCAGGATTGCATTACTGGAAATATGTCCACTTCAGACTTTCTTGGGTTTATTCTTAGGTATCACACCGTACTTATCCAATGTTAATCTGATAGTTTTGTTATAAACTAGATATAAACAGTATTAATAATGATGTTGATGTAATAGTGTTTGTATAACTATTGACATCATGTTCGTAATCACTGTTTTTATTACCTCTGCCAATGTTTTCTAATCTTGTGCAATTAGGGACTGTTGTTGTTGGAAGTTTGCACTCTATGAGTGTGTGCGTCTAGTTCTAATTGTATATTGATAAAGATAGCATTTGTGGAAGAGCTGTACAACCTCCAATAAAATTGTTATTTCTGTCCACAGAGACCATTTTTACCAATTTGGCGAAATTCGTAACATCAATGTCGTCCAGAAACAGCAATGTGCTTTTGTCCAGTTCACCACACGAAATTCAGCGGAGTTAGCAGCTGACAGGTCCTTCCAGAAGCTGATCATTAAAGGGCGTCGTTTAAATATTAAATGGGGGAAGTCCCAGGCTCAACAAGCTATTGCTGGCAAAAAAGAAGATGGTGATGGCGAAGTACAATATGAAGCAGTGCCTGGTTTGCCTGGAGGTTGGTGTCTTGTTGATCTTAACATAACAAGTTAATTTTAAGCCTGTTAAATGTCGATCGTTATTACAAAAATGCCGATTTGAAACGATTGGGATTGTCGTAAAAAAGTTAAAAAAAAAAATATGATTAAGTTCAAATAACTCTGGACCGCTAAATTTCCACAATTCACTTTGCTGTGCACAACGAAATTTGTATATCTTCGCAACAAATTAAAATAAGCATAAAACATTTAAAGAACTTTCCGACAATTTTTTATATATTGGTTAGATAATTGTATATTTTATGTTCTCAACTTATGAAAATGTTAAAAAAATGAAAAAAAAAATCAGCTTCATCATCATTTTCATCAACATCATCAACATCATCATTGTCATCACCAACATCATCATCATAATCATCATCATTGTCGTCATCATCATCATAATCATCATCATCATCACCATCATCATTGTCATCATCATAAAACTGAGTGGATTCCTTTGAATAAGATTTTGGGTGGGTACAACATTTTGAGGATGGGTTGCTCCAACCCAACATAATTACATAACATATAGTATGATGTTCAGTTATATAAATAATAAAAATAACAAAAACTATAAACTTGATTTATTTAGCGCACATCTCCACCAATGGTGCTCAAAGCACTTAAATAACACTTAAATAAAACTTGTCCTCTTGGTAAATTTGATTTTCTTTTGTTTTAGCCTTACCACCACCACCCATATCAGCAGAAGAAACAAACAACTTTTTCAACCTCAACCAACCTCCTCCCATGCTTCCCCCTGTTCCCCCACACAGACCCTCAGGCATGCCTCCACCAGGAATGCCACCAAGACAACAGCAGCAGAGAGGTAAGTTCATTGACGTTTTGTTTTTATTTTCTTTCTATAATTCACAAATACATTTATTTTTTTAAATAATAGAAAGTCCCTATAAGAAGTTATAATGCATACTTCTAGCAATGAGATACACGCCATCGTGACAGGATTCAATATTTCGACATAAATTATGTCATCATCAGGAATGAAAGTTTGTCCATAAAATTCCAGCTTTTAATTTGGAAAGTTCATATCCTTTTAAAATTTAAAATATATGATAAAATATTCACCAATTGTGTATTGAGATATCAACAATCAGGGATGTCACCATGCTGGACGGTGCTGGAAGGCCCCATCTGGCACTCGATTTTTCCGTCCGGCATTTCTAGGTTAGCGACCACCACTATTATTCCTAAGCATTTCTAGGCTAGCAATCACCACTATTATTTCTACCCTTAACAATTTGTCAATTTCAATAAAATATGTGACTGATACGTCGAAAAACAATAGAAATCCTAGCCTTATTACTAAAACAAAAGATTACAGCTTCTGTTCTATGGTCACATTTTGTAATGTAATGAAATAACTGCCTTTCTTCATTGCACACTTGAACAGCATGATTCATTGTGTGCGTATGGGTAGGTCACAGTTCACGAAAAATGGGGCGCTGTTTGCCGTCCGGCACTCAAAAAAGCTGGTGACATCCCTGACAATAATAAGTCTAAATTGTAAGTCTGTTTTATAGAGTTAGCGAATGGTGTAGCATGAGGTTTTCACAACTTGAAAGGGAAACAACAACAAAATTTCTATGGATGCATTTACAATTTTGTATATCATCAATTTTTAATTATTATTGAAAACCCTGCCAACGTTTAATAAACCTTTAAAGGAGAACTTGGGGATTAAAATTTCTTTGGATACTCCTATAAAACAATTAGTTTAGTGTTCTAACCGAAAAAATAGGAAGTATAAAAAAGTAGGTCTAGTTTACATCACAATGCTAAAGAATAGGAGAATTATGGATTTGGTTGTGTTTGAAAATCATATGTAAGTTTTATCTTTAATGGGAGTTTGGTTTTTAAGCAAAACCTTTCAAAATCTCTAATTTGTCTATTTTTTAACACTGTAATTTAAGTAGTAGACTCACTTTTGATTTGGGACTCGCTTTTCAACATGTTTTTTCGGCATTATCTTGTTGTGAAATCTTTCAGTTAGGTAAAACTAATTGTTCTAGATTTATCCATAAAAATTTTAATCCTGGATTTCCCCTTGAAACCGAGATTTTTAACCCTGTGTTCTCCTTCTCTGTCAACCATGTTTGGATACTCAATCTTGAATGGATTAGTTGTTAAATGAATATCTTTAATACACTTTTTTATTTTTCATTTTGGGATGCAAGTAAACTATGCACAGTCTTTGCATGTCTTACAGGACAAAAAGGCATGGTAATAATGCAATATAAGCCAAAGGTTGTTTGACCAAAATGCATGTTATACACCATGAGATGTAAACAAACATTTATATTGGAGCATAGAATTTTACATGCGAATACAATGGCGTACATGGAGTACACTACAAACCAGCAAACAAGAAAAAAAACAGAGAAAAAAAGGAAAGGTTGCAAACAAAATGTTGATTTATGTTAAATTGTGTTGACAGTGTTCTTTTTTTCCTTGCAGCATTTCTTTTTGTTTGCCATGTATTGCTTGTGGGCCATCATACCTGAGAATAAAACATTCTTTTGTTTTGAAAAATGTTTTTCCTTGAATTATTTATGAAACACCGATTCAGATAAATATTTTCTCCTTTTTTTTTCCAGGATTCCCAGGCTTACCACCTCCTCCAATGCATCATCATGACATGGGCTACCGTGGACCACCACCAAGAGGCCCGCCACCATTCCATCATGGAGGACCTCCTAGGCATCATCTACGCATGCGTGGGGCACCGCCGCCACCACCTCCAGGAGTCGGACTCCCTCCCCCACCTCGACCAGGTGTACATTACCCCTCACAGGATCCACAGCGTATGGGGACAGTAGCTGGAGGTGGAGAAAAATAATTTTTTTTTATTGTAAAACTATCAGCTTGGTTCTTCTAAATATTAAACTGAGCTTGGTTTTACTGTAAAACGAACACTAAAAAAATGTGATCAGACGGATTCTATACAGCAGATATGGAGCAGTTTCAAGCCATTGAATATCTCCATTTTTAAATTCGATAATACCGGTATTTGTACTGTTTGAGCCATGATAACTGTTATTATGAGAATCCAGCAAAGGTACTTCATCCTGATACGAGTATAAAATGGTGATTTCACCTCTTGAGGTGATTAAACTTCAATTTGATTTGTAATTTTTAATATGAAGAAAATTGCAATAAAGTTCATCGTATCATGATGAGATGTGTTGCACGCCCCCATACACATGCGGAGCAGATGTAGGAAGCCTTTTAGGTCTTGTTAGCCATTATTTCCTGAATCATGTTTACTCTCAAGAGATATCTGTTTTTCCACATTAGAATATACAACTGTGAAACCTAAACCTCAAGAATGATGATCGGATATGATACACGTGCCTAAAATATGAAAAAGATACCTTTTGGAACAAATTCTCTGCACTTGAATGTATATTTTTCATATTTTAATCATTAAAAGTGGACCACAGAAGACTTCATAGTGCCATACACATGCCTGTTTAAGATGATTGGTTGTAGGAAGTTGATTGAATAACTCGCCTTTTGAAATTTGAAAATGTTTGTACTGCCTTCTTAATTTGTATTGCGTAATCCCAGTTTACTTAATAGAGGTGTTTGTCCATTAGGTGTGAAGCATAGAGCAAACTTTTTTAACGGAACAATCTGTCTTGTCTATAGTTTTTACCTGGATCTGACCTAGTTCAAGGAAGTACTGCTCATCGACTATGAAGCCTAGAACTTTGCAACCAGTCCTTGATAAATGTGCCTGTTAAACATACTCGCACACGATGAGCAGTTGTAGGGAGCTTAATGAATAATTTAATCATTAGCCTGCCTCTCTGTTATCCGGAGTAAGCACTCAGTTGGATGTTCATACCTGTCTGTAGCAGAGAACATGTTAACTACTGAAGTAAAAGTACTCAAGGGGGCGGCGGAATGTTTTTGAAATTAGGGGGTGGGGGACGAATTTAAATTTTTTAATTTTGCTCGGCTACCCCAGCCCACTTAGAATTTAATGAGCAAAAAAAAAAAATAATGTTGCATCTAATTTTGTGCTTTCCTGGTCCCTGAATGTGGTTTTCAAGGCCACAATATTCATATTTACCATAGTTTTTGAGTTGTGAAATGTGAATTTTGTAGAGTGAGTGCGATCTCAGGGGGACTGTCCCCCCTGAGTTATCACTGGGAAACGCGTCCTCCATCCCCATCTTCCGCCCTCAATGGGTGGCTAGTAAGTCTGTTACAATCTTCGCCATGTTTCTGCTAATGTGTTAAATTTGTTGATTGTCACATGTAACTCTACATCCTCGCATAAGGTTATTTGCTGTGGGGAAAAAAGTATGAAGCAGAATACAGGTTGTGAGGTATTGAAATTGTGTTTTGAAATATTTATTTTTCTGAACACAGGTTTTTTATACAGTATGTAAAAATGTGTGTTCTGAAACTCATATTATAAATAAATATGAACAAATATGAATATTTAGAGTTTCTATTTAGAGTATCTAATTAAGGTATTTACCTTATGCATTAGAAATTAATGTTTTTTAGGATAATGGCCTTTTTTTAGTAAATCATTTAATGATTTCTGAGGTGCATATCAATTACCAAGGCAGAGCCAGAACAAGTACAATGAGGGTGGTACAGCAAATGTATACAGTTGAACTTCTCTTATGAGGACACCCTTGGGAGAGTTGATTTCAGCTAACTATTATACTGTTATATTGATAACACAAGGCCGGCGGAAGCCGTTCTGCCGGTAAGGCGTTTGCTGTACCACTTTTTGACACTATTAAAAAAAATGTAATATAATATGTGAACTATCCATAGATATATTATTACGGCTAGATGGTGAACTTTACACTGTAAAATTTCAGTCCCATGTAGGCGCCTACTATTTTGCCACAAACATGCAAGTTAAGTAATAATGACTGTTTTACAATTATTGTATTTTTAACATTCTTTTGTCATACAAATTATTTACATATGTCACACATATTTTATGTTGTCAATGTCTTTAGATTTTGATTAAATTTACTTTCATTTATTGATAAATTTGAAACATCTATGAAAGATTGCGTGTGCGCAATTTCAACATAGCAACAGGGTTAGAACGTAACACGATTTGATGGATGGATTCCAGAATAGTTGGCGCATACATGGAACTGCACATGGGGCTATGTATTTTGTGGAAGTTCACCATTTAGCCATAAATAACATATCTATGGGGCTCTCCAACTTTGCTTGATCACTTTTAATAATAATTAATTTACTGCTACAGTTGGTATGGCCAAGATTGTACCGGTTGCACCGGTACTTAAAGATCAAAGCAGTTCAAGGCATACAACTTTTAAACCATTAGAACTCTATACTTTAAGTAAAAGCATTGCAGTCATTAAGAATTTTGTATGCTTTAATAAACCATTAGGTCAGTTAAAACAATGAAGAATGATTATTGCATGCAATAGTCAGCTTGCCTTAGTCAAAACTATTCAAGTGGCATTAAAAAATGTCCAACTAAAAAGTAAAAAGATTGTGCTACTTGACTTGATGGGCGGTGGAAAAGGGGGATGAGGAACGTGCCCCCAGTGATAACTCGGGAAAAACAGTCCCCCCAGAAATGTCACTACAAATATAAAATCACCCCCTTCAGGATCAGGATAAAACAAATTTATAGGCAATAACCTTT
>JAOTQE010074709.1:0-16455 GCA_025631205.1 Nesometra sesokonis
GGCAACAACGCCCACCCGGATCTGGAAGTGCCCCTTCCCCCCCCCCCCCCTTTTAGGTGGATCCTGGATCCGCCCCTGTATCATTACGTGTACATTCCCATTAGAGTTTGAAAGTTTTACCCTACATTTCTATTTTCATTTGAATTAGCCACGATACTGGTTTATCACAAAAATGCTTATAAAGGTATAAAGAATAATGGATACACTGTACAGCTAAGTAATCAAGTGGAAGCTAATCCAATTATCCATGTGATAAAACTTGACGAAACATTATAATGGAGATGTACACCTAATGATAGATGGATGGATGGATGCAAATACTATGTTAAAAGAAATAAAGAAAACAAATAATGCTTTGGCAAGCTTTTATTTCATGGATCACAAAATTGGAAATAAAATGTTTGGCCTAGTGAAAATATTAAGACACCATAGTCTGAAAAACAGAAACAACAAATATTTAAAAAATCTCCTACACGTCTACGGAAAATATGTATATTATAAAAATGATATTAACAGATGACTACAATACTATTAAAGTGTTTAGTAATTTACAATATGAAAACGCAAAATACACTAATTGTTAAGAAAAAGTTTGGTTATATAATATTTACATTGAACATAACTCAGAATCGATATTCTGCAAGAAAAGTTATGTCTGTCGTCTTCACAAGCAAGTGTTGAACACCCTGTATGTATGTCTTCAATATTTTCATAATTTACAAATACAGTAAAATAATTTTAGATAAAATCTTAATTTAAAAAGGAAAAAATGTATCTAGTAATATTTCATAACAATTTAATATTTATGCAGATCATCAAATTACCAAATTTCATTTGTTTATACAACAAAGAAATTTTAACCACCCACAATATTTTGTCTATTTTACTTAGAAGCTGTTGATTTCTTTCTAAAAAAACTGAAAATAACATACATAATTTTGAGTTGATTTAATACAAAAATAAAATGATTATAGCAAAACAATTTTAAAATTAAAATTCAGTGTATGCTTTTAAATAGGAAAAAAATATAACATTAACATAATCATTACGTGTACATTTCCATTAACGAGTTTGATCAATTTTACCTTACCTTTTCAAAGAAATGTAGGGTAATTTTGAATTAAACGCCTTACAGGCTTATCACATTAAATGTTTATATAGGATAGGAATATATTGTACAGCCAAGCAATCAAGTAAAAACTAAACCAATTATCCATTGTGATAAGACTTGACCAAACTTTCTAATGGGATGTACACCTAATAAATTTGTATTAAATACAATTTCAATTCATTTAAATCATAATCTATCAAGTCAATTGCCAGCTGCAATATTAATATAATTCATTGAAGTAAATTTTGATATATTAGTTGATTACTTAATAGACGTAAACATCAAAACAATTAGAATTTAATCCTTCAAAAAGCATACACTTTAGGTATCGGATTCACACCGGTTTGAATAACTACATAGGATAAAAACAAAAATTAAAAACAAATATTTACAAAATATATTGAAAGACAACGTAAAAGCATAGCTCCTGAGATTGCTTTCACCAAAAATATACAATAATTTCAAGGGAATTTATAATCAATTAGGATACAATAGTGTTCACATATATAAAATTTTAGATGTATTGTGTCCCAAACACGGGCAGAACCAAATACATATTCACATATTTCCGAACTTTTAAATATGTTGTACAATGTATCAACTTCAGTGAGCATAGAAAGTTAATAGAAATTTAAAAATTATTTTCCGAAAGAGTCTGCCCCATAAAGGCTTATTTATACTATGAGATAACAATCAATGATAAATGGATGGAGAAAGTTGTTTCTAGAGAAATTACACTTAAACTACAGGATAAACCTACATTGTCCCTTTGAAAAAATAACTCTGATTACATGGTAGATAATGGTAGTGACAAGGTAAATAAAGGTAGCTATTAGGGTTAACCCTATAAAAACTAGCATATCAAGGGATACTACCAAAGATATGGTCAGCAATGCTCTCCAAGTATGCATAGGAAAATACAGCCATTATTTAGAATAAACCTTAAGGCATTAATAACCTCAACAGATAGAGTAATTATATACTGTACTACCTTACAAGGTAGTTCTCTGTGGTGTGATGTGGTGTGGTTATTTAACATGGTAGACCTACCTAGTAAAAGGTAGTTATTTTTTTTCAAAGGGGTGTATACAAAGAAAACACTTTCATGACATCAAATAACGGAACCATCAATGACAACCATTGATGTTCAAAGACTTTACATTTTTACTATATCGTTTAATGACATTTTGTAAAAATACATTTGTCTTCATAACAAATTGAATGGTTCTAGAATGGAAACTCTAAATTTCTATAGAAAATTATTTTTATCCATATGCAAGGTCTCACAACAGAATAAGTCTCATGATAGGAAAATCCAACATTTAGTTATTGGTACCTCCTTATAGAACATAATATAATCTGTAATCTATACTGACATTTATTGGATAAGTAAATCCAAAGAAATGAGCATTTGAAGTTCTCATGTATGGAAACAAGAGTTTTGAGAAAATCACTGATAATGCAACCTGAAAATAAACAATTAAAAAACTATAAATCTCAGAAAATCTGCATTAAGGGCACTTTCTCACATGAAAATCAACATAAAAAGTATATAATAATGAAATATGAATATTATGGTACTCATAATCTATTAATACAAAATTTCTCAAAAATTTGACTTCAGACCAATTTTGTTGATCGATTTGATCTCGCATCTATGATGCGACTCATTTTGTGAGGAGACCTCACATATATCATTGATCACTATTGTTACCGTCATAACATAAATAGGCCTTAATGGTGGAGAGTGAATGTGTGATTTTTTTAATTTATCCAAATATTAGTTGTTTAACCATTTACAAAATTCCTACACTCCAGTTACTTTGAGAAGTCATATTTTTTTTTAGATTTATGAAAATACATTTTTGCGGTACTATACATCCATAAGTTGGTTTAGTTTTGGATTATATATCTATACAAAATATATTAAGTATTAATATAGAATGGCAACATATTTTAAGTGAATACAGAATTTTCATTACTTAAATATGTGTGTACAGAGCTTGTTACTTAAATATTTAAAACATACTTATTCAAATTATTATACTACAAAAATATTTTTAATTGTTAAACTAAAATAATTTGGCACTTCTATCTGATGTGTTAAGTGTCAGAGGTTAATACAAACCTTGTTAAAATTCGCAAAAGAAGGGAGATTTAATACAGTAATGACTTTTGTTTGAAATTTAAGGCTTAAAATTATTTTTGAAGCAAAACTTATTCACACACATTTTACCAACTCAACATACCGTGGTGGAAGGGTTAAAATTGGGATACAGAAGTGTAGAACAGGGTGCTAGGGTAATTATTTTGGTACTGGCCAAAACCAGTGTTCAGGGATGTAGATTGGGCTTAAAGGGTATTAAAAGATGACAATGTGATTTGTTAGTTAATTGTTTTGAAAAGTGACTGATTTTACCTCTTACCTTTTAGAATACTACCATTGTTCTGTTTCATATGTACGTACAACTTGGTTTAGTTTTATATTTTTAATACTGATTTAACAAACTTCTATAAAGTGTACATTAAAATCAAGTAAAATAATTAATAATTGACATCATTAATTATACATTCCTTTTGTCTGTAACTTAATATTAAAGTCCATTATCAGACATTATGCTCATAATTTCAATGAAAAAAAATGTAGTTAATTTCTTATAAATCAACTTCTAAATATACAGATTACATCATTAAAGTTATAGTTAGCATTTTCTGACCTCAACCAATATGAAGGAGTCTAAATATATAACAATGTATACTAGTACCATAACCCACAGGACATATTTAATGTACAGCAAACGTTAAGCCTGACTTTCATAAATTTGCTACTATATAAAGTATTCAATTTATCATTCTTTGCTTTCTTGCAATCAAAATATAGTACAGATCTAGATTCATAATTTTAAGACCAGGAGAGTTCAAACAATTTCATTAAACTTGATTTTTGTGACAATATTGGCCATCGTCAGTTATATTTAAGGAAAAGTCAAAAGCCGCAATCTTTGATGCTGATGTGCCCTTTGAAAAATATAACACTGTTAGCATGGTAGATAATGGCAGTAACAAAGTAGATAAAGGTAGTTAATAGGGTTAACCCTATTAAAGGTACCATATCAAGTGATACTACCAAGGATATTGTCAGAAATGCTCTACAAGTATACTAGAAAATACAGTCATTATTTAGAATAAACCTTAAGGCATTAATAACATCAACAGACAGGGTAATTATATACTACCTTACTAGGTAGTTCTCTATGGTGCTAGGTAGAGCTCCCTAGTAATTTAACATGGTAGATCTACCAAGTCAGAGGGTGTTATTTTTTAAAAAAAAGGTGGAAACGAAAAGGAGGTTTTGCAAGTTTACGAATTATGACAACGTATGTGAGTTTAACGCTATGAAATATCTTTCACAGTTGATCAGTATACAAATAATATTTATGACTTTAGTGGAGAAAATATTTTGACGAGTTGAAAGATTAACTGTTCCTTCAACGAGGCGAAGCTTAGTTGAATGGAATAGTCAACCCTTCAACTCATAAAAATACTTTCTTCATTCAACGAATATAAAACATTAATCATTTGTTTTATAGAACATCTATTGTCCTAAAGTTAATAGTAAACTGGTTATTTATTTGATTTTTAAACACAAAACCAACCACTACAATCTTGAATTTGATCGCAAATGCCTCTGAAAAAAAACAGCGCTAGGCTTATAGAAAGGATTCTTACCATCGCGGAGTAGTTACAGACAGCACGATGTAAAGGTTGTTGCAAATCTAATAGGGCCTATTGCGTGAAAAAAACTCAAAATCTTTATAACGAGGTGGCCACTGAATGAAACCACTAAATATCACTTTTGCAATTGAATGGAACAAAATTATCAATGTCACATGGTAGGAAATCAACCAATCAAATGGCAAGGATATACAGGTGTGTTATAATATTGTTTAACGATCAGGAACTATTTCTAGGTAGAAAATTTTAGATTTTCAACACATCCATGAACTTACAAAAATGAAAGTGTGAAATGACCGTTTCCATTACCATATTTGGTAAAGATACAAACAAAACCTCATTGCTGACATGACTGAATAAAACAGACCATGGAAATACGACAGAAGGACGCTATTCTCTGCTACTCTGCTAGGGAACATGGCTAGCCTACAGCCCTTTGATCCCTATCTCTTGTATCAACAAATTTTGATCCAGTCGCTAAAAATTAGACTACTTTTTACACCATACGTTTGCTGGTGTCGGATACATTTTGATTCATTTTGATAATGGCAAGGATATACAGGTGTGTTATAATATTGTTTAATGATCAGGAACTATTTCTAGGTAGAAAATTTTAGATTTTCAACACATCCATGAACTTACAAAAATGAAAGTGTGAAATGACCGTTTCCATTACCATATTTGGTAAAGATACAAACAAAACCTCATTGCTGACATGACTGAATAAAACAGACCATGGAAATACGACAGAAGGACGCTATTCTCTGCTACTCTGCTAGGGAACATGGCTAGCCTACAGCCCTTTGATCCCTATCTCTTGTATCAACAAATTTTGATCCAGTCGCTAAAAATTAGACTACTTTTTACACCATACGTTTGCTGGTGTCGGATACATTTTGATTCATTTTGATAATGTCATTTGTGTGTTACTTCTAGATTTTTGTAAGGTACAATCATTTGGCACTAATGAAAACATAAACATTTGTTTAAAGCCAGTGACGTAAAGCCAACTATATAAACAATTTCAGTGAATTTAAATTTCTTTTTTTGTAAAAAAAAAATATTTTCTTGTGCAAAATTATATAGATTTTTTGACATATGGAGTACCAAAGTGTTCCAAATGAGTATTGGTGTAGTAATATAAAGTCAAACACTCTTTTTAGCACAGGAATTCCCATAAGTGACTCCGAGTGACTCCAATCATTTTTTTAATGCAATTTATTAAGTTTAACTTTTTAGCGAATAAATTCCAGAAACTGATACAAGAAGTCTCTGAAGTCCTGAGTTATGCGTCCTTCTGTTGTATTGCATTGAAAAGACATTGCCATCTGACATCAGCATTAATATGGAAGATTCTGTTATTAATCAAATTATTCAGTCAGTCATATGTGCTGAAAGTAACTGACTATTGGTGTCGATGTGTAGAAGTTTCATGAAAATCAGGCTTTATGGATAAAATTCTGAGTTCCGATTACTTAAATAAACACTATAATCGACTAGTTACTATCTGCTAGCATTTTCCCAATATTTGTTATTTAAAATAACTTATGTTAACTTATGTAGAAACAATTTGACTTATTCAGCCATTAAGTCTGGCAACAATTTAATACAAAGCTTAAGATCACGTTATTGCTTGAAATAGTTTGCATTATGAAATGAGTATCCAATTACAGATTTTGGCTCTAACAATTTAAATTGATTTTTAGATTAATTTGAATCATTATAACTATATAATTAATTGATTACTTGATTACTGGGTAGAGTGACAAAAGTAAATTTTTCTGTATTATTTTTTATTTTCAAAATGTTTCGCTGTTATGATGATGTAGTTGTTGGTGGCGAAGTGACGACTTCAACTGTTTGTATTGGTGTGTCTGATTGTGACAGCTCAACTTCCATTGAGACTGCTGGTGCCTCTGTGGTCACAATCTCCACTGCTACTGCCTCCGAGACTGTGGTCTCAGTTTGTGGGGTCACGACTTCTTCTACAACTTCCTCTGTTACAATTTGTGACACTGCGACAACTTCTGGTGTTGTGACTACCTCGGCGGTTGCAACAGCTTCGGGTGCTGCGATGATCTGAGGTGGTGTGATGACCAGAGGTGCTGTAGATACTTGAGGTGCAGACGACACTTCCTGTACAAGCTCCTGTTGCTTGTTGCTTGCAACAATTGATAACGGAACCACTTGTTGCAGTGGGGTAGTCTGCGACATTGGAACTTGTTGCTGGACTGTTGTAGCCTGTGGCAGAGAAACCTGCTGCGGCTGCGTAGCCTGAGAAATAGCAATTTGTTGTAGAGTTGTAGCTTGTGTGGGAGGAACTTGTTGCAGAGTGGTAGCCTGTGAAGGAGTCACCTGCTGTTGCTGTGTACCAGCAACTCCTTGCATAATTGCTTGTGTTGCAGCTGTATTTGAAATTGTCTGTGGTAACGTAGCAGTGGTCTGTTGCGTTAATGCTGAATGCAAAAGTGCTGATGGCACAAGGTTCTGTGGAACTGCAGCTTGGAGGAGAGCAGTCGTCTGCGGCATGGTATTCTGTGGAACAACAGTCTGGAGAATGGTTGATGTCTGCGGCAGAGCCTGTAGAGGCTGTAAAGTACCAGCATGGGCTGCAATGGTTCCTGGTGGCAGAGCTGCTTGAATGGCGGCTAGCTGTTGGTAAGTAACCATCTGGGGTGCTGATATGGTGCCTGGTGTGAACCTAACAGAACCTGGTAAGGAGGTAACCGTTTGTAGAGGGACTGCGGTGTGTCCTATTGGAATGCCTTGTGAAGTTGCAACTGCCTGTAATTGAGTGGGTATCGTTGTTAGTTCAACTGTGTTACCAACTGATGTAGGAAACGCCACCCTCATTGACGGAAGTGGAGCGCTTTGGTCGGCTGAGGAAAAAGAAAGATGAATCAATTAAAACATTTTTGACATCATAAATATAAAATCCAATTATTTATTTAGTTAAAAAATCAAATACAATCAACATGCACACGTAAGCCAATGGCGCGCGCCGACAGTCACTTGTGCCAGCAATCCCCTACATGTTTCTGAACTGTACTGAGCTCTCTAATGTGTATTTGAGATGTTATGTAGCGGTAGACGGTACCGGTCCATCATCTCTCGTACAAATAGGTTTTATAACAGTTTTTATCTGGCTGCCATTCAGGCACTAAATGCCAGTTAAAACCCTGTACGAGAGTGATGCGACACATGTGATTATAATTAGTTTTTGTGTATAGTTGTTATTATCTGTTTTTGTCTCAGAGCAAACACAATTTCTTTTTATAATTTCATATGCAATGACAATAAATGGAAATGGTCATTTCCACCGATGAATGAAACTAAATGCCACTCTCAAGTCTGTAAATGACCTAATTTCCATCAAGGTCTTCAATGTGGTGCTTAATAGAGAGTGGTGCTTGTAAGAGAGCAGAGTAAATCAAACAAGAAATATTTTTTTTACAAAAAAGCACCACAACCAAACCTGTTTCTATTTGTGTTGTGTTTAATCTCTATTTGAGCATATGAAAAGATCCAGAATTATTTCAGAAACGTTTATAAACAACCCAATGTGTAATTTTACAAGCTCAGAATCTGAAAAAAAAAAAATATTCTGACAAGGAATGCCCACTGACGGAATTTTGAGAAAAAATTTAAGTGTTATGAATTTTTTTTTTTTTGGTTTGGTTAGTATTTGCCAGTAGCCTTAACCATTCAGCCATCGGGAACTCTCAGTTAACAGCTGTCTCTAATTCATAAATGCAAATCAGCCACTGAGGTTATATTTTAAGGTACAGTAGCATGAATTTTTATTGGTTCTAAGGCTCCATTCGGCATCATCTGACGTCATTAACTATATATTTTATATAGATGTACAGTAATGTTTTAATTTGATTTTGTAACATTATGCACCAATTCACAATAGAGTTCATATAAGTACTAATGGCGGCTATTACAAAATTGTAATAATTATTTCTAATGAGCACTGCAGTGCTTATTGGGGCTAAACAAACAAAGTCAAATTTGGCTTTGTCTTCACTTGTATTTTTTCTTACCTGTTGTGGTATTAGGTAGTCTAACATTTCCATTCGGTTGGTTTGAATATGGTACATATCCTGGTGGTGTAGGCGCAATTGTTTTGTATACTAACAAGAAAAAGAATAAAACTTTAATTTATAATTAAAAGATGTGTTGACACATTTTATTTCATGTCATATCCAACAGTGAGTTTTCTTGCCAATTACAGGATGACATTCTACATCATGTTTTCTAAACTTGGACCCCATTTACACTTACAATCTGATCCATATTTAATTGTTTGGGCCCGATCTAGCGCGTTTACACTTACGTTCCAAAAGAGGTCCACTGTACATGTAAAAACATAAAAGGCTTTTGGAATTGAATATTGCCGTAAGCACGAAATGTTGTTTAAGATAGATAGCAGTGTCCGGTGTCGTAGTGATCGTAGTGATAGAATGGAATTTTTCTTTGTATGTATTTTGTTTCGTTATATATTGAATTTGAGTAATGCAGCAGAATATTGTAGGCTACAATAATATTGATGATGATAACGATAGATTCAAGACGATCACTAAAACCCAACAAAGGTCTTTTAGAGGATTTCACATTTTGTTCTCAGTCGTGTTAGGCTGTGGCATTTTGTGTTTTTTTCTCAAGCCGTTGGGCAAGGGTACATTATTTAATGTTAATTGTGGGCCAAAGAACGTTGCGCTACGGTTCACTGCATGGACCACTCTAACTCATTTGGAACACCTTGCGAGTTGGTCTAAATTTGGAATGTCCCTGGGTCAGCCCAGCGTCGACCCAAAGCAATCGGAGTGTTTGCACTTACGGATTGTGGATCTAGGGCCGGCCCAAAATCGCAGTGTAAATGGAGTTCAAGTCTCACTTAGGGAGTAGCACTGTTAGGTCATTGGGAAAGAAGCTAGTGTGTAGCCATATTGAAATCCAGGACCAGGTATCTTTTCTTAGAACAAAATAATGTTTGAAGAGCTATTTATAGTCTGGTGCTTAAGCCTTCTTTCCTTTCGATCCTTATTCCAAAAAACGACGACTTGAAACAGCTTTTTGAATCGTTATAAAAGTTTTAAAATTATTGATAAAATTCAAATCATGTTGGACCGCTTAATTTGCCTATTTACTACACTGTTGCCAATGAAATTTTGAATTAAAATCGCCATTAACCAAATTTAAAGAACTTTCCGACAACAATTTTTTTATATAGAGAAAGCATACCAGTCATGGGGTGTTTAGTAGCCTCTTTTGGCTTCGATGTCGCTTGGGATTGTGGGATAGTCGGTGCCTGTAACGTCAAAACCTCAGCTGGTTGTAGCTCTGTCAATGTTGAACTGTCATTTGCCAAACTTGTCTGAACTGTAATCAAGAATAATCAGTAAACATCATTTAACAATCTAAAACATTTTGCAATTTTAAAGCAAAAAATATTACCATTACAGGCACAGAAATTCATTGAATGTGCAACAGTTAGTCTACTACAAATCCGATCATGTTAAGTTTGCAGATACAAAAACTTCTTATTATTAATTTATCATTAAATAATTATAGAGTATTGAATGCCTTTGACGGGGACACCAAAAAATATTGTACGGACTGTGACAAATACTGAACTAGTTGAATATGAGTTCAATATTTTTCCAAGTTCAGTTTAATATTTTGCCACATCGAGTACAATATTTTTCGCTATCTTCCAAAAGTAGACATTCAATATTATTTTTATTATTCCACTACTTACAAGTTCTGATTGTCAGGACTAGGCTTAGCCCTATGCCTCTGCCTAGGCTAGGCCTCATCCTGGCCTAAGTATTCAGACTTAAAATCCATTTTCTTTTGTTACAGATGTTCACGAAAAACATATACAGTAATTCTTGTAGATTTATGAGTATTACGGCTAATTTTAACAGTTTGTAATTCTTTATAATCAACAGTAGTAAATTGTGAAAAAACATCCAACTTTTAATGATAGGTTCTAGGCCTAGGCTTAGTTGTGCATTAATTGATATGCAGGTCACAATCTCTGCCACATCCCTATGCAGTTCATTATCACTATTTAGGTAATTCTACAAATTCAAGTAATTTCTCAATTATATCATTTATATTAAATGATTTGTTAGTAACAAGGCACCAAGGCCAAGATCGCCTTTAACTAATGTCACATTGGGATTACACAACTGTAACAATGTATTATTATTTACATACCTGATGAGAGAGGAACGACAATCTCCCTTGCTTTGTCCGTGGTGAGGATATTAGCATTCTGTTGGTGTTGTAAAGAGGTAACATGAGTTATAACTGGTACTGCAATATTATGAGCTGAAACTGGAACCTAAATAGATAACAGACATCATGGTAAACATGTAACATACCACACACAACTCTCCAAAAACCAACCATTAATCGGACCATCTATTTTGGATTTTGAACCATGCATTTTGAACCATCATATTGAACCATTCATTTTGGACCATCCATTTTGGGCCATCCATTTTTGGACCATCCATTTTTGGCCATCCATTTTGGACCATCTATTCTGGACCATCCATTCTGAAGCATCCATTTCGGATCATCCACTCTGAAGCATCCATTTTAGAAACCATCCATTTTTTACTGTCCATTTTGGACCATTCATTCTGAATCATCCATTTTAAACCATTCATTTTAGACCATCCATTTTGGACTGTCCATTTTGAACCATCCATTTTGGCCTAACCATTTTTGACGTTATTAAGTACAGTTTGATTGAGAAACGGTTCTTTTACATTTGTTTTATGATCTAGGGATTGGAATAATTTGAACTTTTGGTTTCCTAGTTGGCCGATTTTTGGAGAGCCGACTGTATCTGTTTACTATAGAGGGCAGTTCATGCTTAACAGGAGTTTGAAAATTATACAGGTTTGTTGCTGAGGTACTTTGATGAAAACAGTTTCTATCCTGCATTTGTTAACATAAAAGTAAATACCAAAAGGTTACACTGATTCAATTTATGTAATAAAATTAAAATCAGAATTAGATTGTATAGAGCAAAATCAGTAATAAAAGATAAAATAAATTGCATTTGAAAGACAAAGTTATTATTTGTCCTAAACGAAAAATGTTTTGAGAATAGATTTGAAAATATAAATAAAAGACTTTGTAGAATGGGAGAGGTAAGGTAGTACTAAAGAATCCCAAGCAAATATTAAAAAAAATTAAAATGTATTACTGTTGAGCATGTAAGATTTTAGTTTACTTTTCAATATTAAGATGGTGTTAGAATTTCTAATAGGTGTTTAATGTGTGAAAATATTTTGGTCCTTTGTAACTAAACTTTAGACCACTTCATTTCACATCATATTGCATTATATCACATTGAAACATTTCCTTCAGAGTTAGTATGCATTTTATAAATAAGTAACCACATTATACAGTTGAACCTTCCTGTGCGGACACCTCTCGTAAGCAGACACCTCCCACAACGGACACTAATTCAAAGACCAGTTTGTTCTTCCTAACTAATGAGTGCATTTGGTACCTCCCGTAAGTGGACACCTCCCGTAAGCGGATGCGGACACTTTTTGTCTTAAAAATTAGATTTTTTGTATGTTAATTTCCCTCCCATAAGAGGACCCCAAAATTAGTGATTTTTTTGTATAACGAATACAAATTTCTGTACAAAATCATCCTTATTCTGTAATGGCCGAGAATCATATTACTGAACAAATCTTTAAATTGATAAAATAAAATATACAATGTGTTGTCTACACATTTAAGAGGTCATTTGTGTTGAGAAGGCTGTGAAGTATGAGGCAAAAGGGCGTATAAATAAGTTTACAACTTTGGCCCTCTATCGGCCGAAATTCTCATAAGCAGACACCTCCCGTAAGCAGACACTTTTCCCGGACCCGAGGATGTCCGCTTATGGGAGGTTCAACTGTACATCATAGTCACAAATTTATTTAAGATATAAGATTTGTTTATTGTCACTAATACAAATTCTTTGTAATTACCAAGAATCAGTATTGTGTGCTTTAATCTCCAAACCAAATCAGACATAAGTCACAAATGCTAGTTTTCCACAATAGGCAGAAATTTAAAAAATGGTCAATTTTTTCAAATTTTATTTTATTTAAAAATTATACAGTTCATTGAACATTCATACTACGAGATATGGCTAAAAAAATCTAAGAGGGGAACAAACTTTTGGAGGTAACCCTTTGAAAAAAAACAACTCTGTTAACATGGTAGATAATGGTAGTGACAAGGTAGATTTAACAGGGTTAACCCTATAAAAACTACCATATCAACTGATACTACCAAGGATGGTCAGCAATGCTCTACAATTTTCAGATATATGATACAAAAATGTTTAAAAAATGAAATTTAAAATGACCTTGCCTAGTATATCATGTATACTGATAAACCATTTTCAAATGCATTTTTCTCAAAACTTACATTTTAAATGTTCGAACTTCGATTATTCATAACTTTGCAAGGCCACATCGTATGAAACTGATATTTTTTGGATGTTAAAGATATGTAGTTTTATAATCCATTTTCAATTTTCCAACTTATGTCTCATTTGGCTTGGGCCTGCCACATTTATGGAGGTCTATACAAAAAAACTAAGTGTTACTGTTATTAAATAGACATGTTAGTACACATTCTATATACAAGTACAATAGAGTTCTAGCAAAGACAGAGTGGGAAGAATAATTTCCGTGCTTTAGTGGATGCCTTCACTACAGTAGTGTTTTACTGATTGAAAAAGTAGTTCTCATAATGATTCAGAATCCAGTCAAACTAGTGTAACCTAGTGATTTGGTTGCATCTCGATTGTGTGATTCTTTAATTATTACCTGGATTAATATACTGTTTTCTTTAAAACTTTTTAGTTACTACACCATATTGACTATGTGATAATTTTCCTTCATTTAATGGCAAAATATCAGAACAGAAAAATAGATTGCCAGCATAGCAAGTTCAGCAATATGTGGCAGAGCCAAGCGAAAGGAGGTTTACAGTAAGTCAAAAAAAAGGAAAATTGAGTTTTTCAAATTTTGAAACTACACATTATTATTTCAAGCATAAAAAAAATAGTATACAACGCCTTCTTGTTAAGTTATGAACAATAAAATTTTGGAAAATTAGAAGGCAAGTTCTGAAAAAGCTGCATTTGAAAATTGCTTAGCAGTATATTGTTATTAAACAAAGTCATTTTAAATTACATTTTTTTAAACATTTATTGATCATCTGAAAATTATTAATGTATGAAATTTTAATGTTTAAATTGTATGTTTCTGATTAAAAAAAAATAAAATAATCCATTTTTGTGTTTCTGCCTAGTTATGAACTTTATCCCTCCTTCTGTTTGGCTCTGCCACATACAACTCTATGGTGGGTACATACTTGTAAGTTGCTGACAAGACTAGCGACATTAGCAAGTGCTGATATATCGCTTTCACCGATGCTGTTGGAAGCTATCTGGTACGCCTTCTCAACAGCGTCAAATTTGCCATCTTTCCCTTCCTTCGCCATTTCAGTGATGGCAATAGCAGTAGCTTTCTCATCTGAAAAAAATTAAGATATAATTAAAATAATAAGTTCAATGAAAGAATAAGTTATGATTTAAAGAGAGAAACACATGAACATTCAATTATGAATCCAAGATAGAATGTATGAAAGATTTATTTAAATTGTTATGACTATTTAGGTAATTGCTTTTGAGTTAATAAGAACCGTGCATTGTGTTTTAATTAATGTAATTTTTAATCACCTTACAATACGATCTTCATTGTTTTAATTCCAAGAGATATGGCTAGAAAAATCTAAGAGGGGAACAAACTTTTGGAGGTAACCCTTTGAAAAAAACAACTCTGTTAACATGGTAGATAATGGTAGTGACAAGGTAGATTTAACAGGGTTAACCAAACTACCATATCAACGGATACTACCAAGGATGGTCAGCAATGCTCTACAAGTATACACAGGAAAATATAGCCATTATTTGAAATAAACTTTAAGGCATTAATAACATCAATAGACAGGGTAACCTTACTAGGTAGTTCTCTGTGTTGCTAGGTACTGTAGATCTCCCTAGTAATTTAACATGGTAGATCAACCTAGTCAGAGGGTGTTATTTTTTTCAAAGGGAAGGGGTAAAACAGTATTCTGATATTTTTCAGAGGCGGGTGACCGGTTGAATGGGTGTAAGGCCTTTAAGTTAAGTAGCTTTAGGTAGGTGGAAAATGATGATTGCCCTCTCCCCCAACTCTATAAAGTATGACATAGATAAAAATTCAATTATAGATCATAGCTTTGAAAGTATCTTTTTTTCAATATAATTATTCTTGATATAATCAAGTGCTTTGGTATTAACAAGCATTACGAATTGTACTTGTAATCTCCTTGCAATATATTTATAATTTGTCTTTATTACCATTTTATATTTTAATCTTCATTGAGTGATACAATATCCATAATGCAATATCCAATAACATTATAATAATATCGAGTTCATAAACTTATAACAAGATCAATTTTGTCTGAAGGTGATACTTCAATTATAATAAAGAAGGACATTGACAGGTTCATCCATCAATCAATGTATCTATCAATAATACTGACTGACAGTATGAATTATGTAATTGATCTGATCAAGGCCTTTATTTAAAAAAAAAAGACAAATACACATTCAATTAATTACTTAATCAAACATCTTTATTTCCAACATGTATTTATGCAAAAAAGGGGGAATTAGGCATAGTATATGATGTCACAAAAAACTAAGCACTATTATGGATATGAAATAAAACTCAAAATGTCAATTTCATACATTTAATCTTTAATTTTGTTTATGCCGTTTCTGTATGAAAGTATAATGCATACTCCAAATAGTGAGATACACACCATCGTGACAGGATTCCATGTTTCAACATGAATTATTTCATCATTCCTGATGATGACATAATTTATGTCAAAATATTGAATCCCATATTTTGACATAAATTATGACATCATCATTTCTGATGACATAATTTATGTCAAAATATCAAATCCTGTCACGATGGCATGTATCTCATTGCTTGGAGTATGTATTATACTTTCTTGAAGTTGATTAGTGGACCTTTCGGATTCTGTTCTGTACAGTATGTGGTTTTTGATGATACAGCATATAACATTACTTCACTTTTAATTTACAGTCAATATGAGCATATTTAATTTCTCATTAGTTTTTAACACATCTAGACAGAAAAGAATTTAGAAAAGTCAAATACACGGTATGTACCTTAAAAGACAAGAAAACAACAACTGTCCACTATATAAATAAAAAGATATAAATAAAATTTCATTCTTTTACAATGGGCCAAGAGTGGACCAAATACTTCTTCTCTAGGTACTCAGAATCAAATCTACCCACAGCCAATCGCCTGTTTCAGTTACAGAGCATTGCTCTCCCGAGTATGGTTTTAGCCATCAACTTTATCGGTAAAAATTAAAATTTACAAGTAAAAATGTTAAAAATTAATTATATTTCGCTTTCCTTTCGGCTTCGATTCATTGGCGCTTTCTCTCTGACTCCCGATACCACCTCTGTTTTGACA
>JAOTQE010074720.1:0-11249 GCA_025631205.1 Nesometra sesokonis
TCAACGCCCGTACTGTTGCCTTAAAACAATCATATGTAAACTTAAAAGCTTTTTAAATAGATTTAAGATATATATTTTTTATACTCGTTTGTATCTTATTTCATATTTTTAACTTTTGTATTTGACCAATTGTATCCGCTGTATTTTGTATGTTGTAGTAGTATGTCCGGGACTAGGCCTATGAGCCATAGATAATTGTCTCTTTAGAAGTCCCATACCATGTGGTAAATAAATAAATGAAATGAAACGAAATGAAATCAAAATAAGCGTACAAATGCCACTGGAACTATTAAGACAATACGTAAAACAGGTATGAATACTCAAAAAATGTAAAATGAATTTTTATGTTTGATAGAATTTTCTCACGAAATGATACTCTCGCGCCCGGTCCGGCAAACAAGATGCTGCGTAATTAGTTGACGAATTATCCATCTGAACACTGCATAGGGATATTCAAACAAAAATAGGCCTATGATAGGCCTACTCAAATTTCAGGGGCGGATCCACAATTTTTTTAACGGGAGGGGGGGGGAGAGACTATGATCCATTTTACAGTTGGAAGAGCACAGAAAGACTGACAGCGCCAAAATTTTCTATGGGAGGTGCATAATAATAATAAACCTCTAGATGCTCATGAGCATGGACTATACAGTAAGGGATCCACACTCAATAGATAGTGCTCATTGACTGTGCGTGGATTGTCCCATGACCTCATTTATATGTTAGGTTACTGCAGCCGTAAGTTCAATGACTTATCAGGCTACGCGCGTACTGTGAAGATCAAACAAGCACCGACGAGGAATGTTACCAGATAACACGGAGATTCCCAAATCAAACAAAGTAGGATCAGGGAGTTATAAAATAGTACCTCCCTGGTATGATCAAATTAATGTGTTGCGATGTAGAATAGGCCTATGAATCATGCCTTGGGTTCATTTAAAAAAAATAAAAAAACACAGCCATAGACTAAAAACGAAGATCTATCCATTTAGGGCCTAATCCATTTTCGAACGGGCGGATTTTTTTTTTGGTGGGGGTGGGGCAAGGCCTATTATTGACAAATAATAGGTGCGCACCGTCGTATATTAGTGGCGCAGTGGAGGCGCCAGGAATTTCCCGACAGGGCAATAACCGACAGGGAGGGCAAACCCCGACAGATAGACCAAGTTTGACGGTGGGCGTGTTCCCGGTTTTCGATTTGACAAGCAATAAAAGAAAAAACGTTATTTGCCATAATTTGCGTGCGTTTTTAGGCCGTTTGGTATATTCGGGGTTCGCCTGGACCGAGCCCCCGGCGAGATCTTAAATTTCTCCCCGACGGTGGTCAAAGGTATGGGGTGTGGGCTGTAGCCGCTTCTATCCCCCATAGCGCCGCCACTGTACAGGCGCCTGGTCTAAAATGTACCGTACCCTGCAATAACAGACCTACATACGGGCGCCAAGCGTGACATTACAAGGGTCGGAGTAAGTAAAATGGACAAATAACCCGTTTTCCCTTTTGCTTGTCAAAATGAAACCCACAAACAGCAGCCACCCGCGTTCAGGTAACCCCCTTCGCTGGATCTACCTGCTGTGTGTAATTTATTATATATGCCTACTCGTCCCTAAACTATTTAATTTGTTGCAATTTTGTGTTGACGTTTTGGCGAATTTATGACTTGTTACTATAAAATAGGCATCTCAATGTTGCATGTTGTTGGGCCTATGTGCAGAAGAAAAAAAATGCCTTGAAGTCAACATATTGGGCAAGATTGGATTAATCAATGAGGTGGACATTTAATAATTTTCACATCATAACATTTAATTGTGGAGAACAACATTACATTACAACTTTTTTCTGTACATTACGTCAATAGATAGGGCTATCGAAATTTACAACGGAGGTGCCGTTTCTGCATGCAAGTTGTAGATGAAAATCGGATATTATCCGCATATCTGTCCGGACGTGATTATAGTGCTCTTTAGGTTTATGAAATAATAACAATACCGCTACATAACCGTTCGACATCCAAGTAAAGCCTTCCGTTAAAAATGTCGAGTCAAAAGTTATACAAAAGACGAGGAGACAAAAATTAAACTTGTGATACGTCACATCAACTCTTCATCAACTTCAACTCAAAGGTACACAAACGCCGATATCCAAATAAACTTAAAATAGATAAACTTAATTCAATAAATTTTATTCACAAAACATAGGCCTATTCTTTTTGTAAATTAGAACCATTACAACAATTTGAAATACATTCAAAGACTACTGTAATCAGTAGTAGGCCTACATCCCACTAATTTTTTGTCAGTACATTTTGTTTTCAAATTACAGTATATAACAACCGTTATTTATCTATTTCTACAATAAGATCGGCATTTTTCGTTTATTGCATTTTTTACTAATTGTTTATTTAAGCTCTTGCCGCCAAATTGCCTATATACTTGCTGAACGACAGCAGTTATGCGCCGTTTTTCTAACGGTTGTTTTCCCCTAACCCCCCCAAAATTACTAACTGACATTTCGTCTTTTGTAAACAAAAGACCCATAAGAGATTTTATAAACTTTGGAGGGTCATTCCCAGTAGTACTTAATATTTCGCAATACTTACTCACGGCAAGTGTAACTGGGGGTTGGACCTCACCGATCGTAATAAAATCATCTGGCGCACCTAACGTACTTAAATCTACTTCGTTAGGAATTACCGGCTGTTCAACACACGTAGGCCTATTCTCTTTCTTTATGTGTTGCTTTAACATGTCGCGCATTTCGATAACAATTTTTTCAAGTTTATCTAGTTTGTCGCTACAGTTGCAATTACACTGGACGTTGTTAAATAGGCTTGATAAATCTAGATTCAAGTCCAACACTTCATCACTCCCTGTCACATCTCCACCGTCTTTCTCCGTCTCTGCCACATCTACACCATCTCCCACGCTCTCCATTACATTTCCCACGCTCTTCACATCTTCAACTTCTCCAGCACACTCAATCAAAGCTGTATCATCATCCACATTCTCAGTCACATTTACACCGTCTGTCGCACTCTCTACCACAACTCCTACAGCCACGTCGCTGTCATCAATCTTTTTCTCCGACCCCTCTCCACTTTCCACGCTCTCCTCCACATCATCCACGCTCTCTATCATATCTGCCACGCTCTCGATCACATCTGCCACGCTCTCCTTAACATCATTCACGCTCTCTATCACATCTGCCACGCTCTCATTAACATCATCCATGCTCTCTATCACCTCATCCACGCTCTCGATCACATCTGCCACAGTCTCCTCAACAACATCATCCACGCTCTCGATCACATCTGCCATAGTCTCCTCAACAACATCATCCACGCTCTCGATCACATCTGCCACAGTCTCCTCAACATCATTCAGGCTCTCTATCACAATTTCTGCCACGCCCTCATTAACATCATCCGCGCTCTCAATCACATCTGTCACGCTCTCGATCACATCTGGGACGCTATTCACCACACCTGCTGTACTCTCCGCCGCTTCTGCATCCTCTTCATTCTCCACTACATCATGCACCATTCTCTCCAACACACCTCTCACGCTCAATTCCACATCGCATCCCGCGACTTCTACCACAGTCTCTGTTTTCTTCTTTGCTTCAATGGTCTCGTTTTCGTGTTTCCTTTTCCCGACTTCTGCCAGATGTTCATATAAGATGCATAGGTTGTCGCTCGTAATAACCTAAAAATGTACACACAGTATATTAATTACTTTGAAAATGAAAAAACTCATTTTATTTATTAGAATATCAAAATGTGATGCTATGAACAAGCTCCAAATACGAATAAACCATGTATTTTTAAACGTAATAAATTAAATAATATAAACACCCCAAAGCGTTAGTTAGAACTGCTAAAATTTGTTTTAAATAACCAATGATAATTAGGAATGGACATTTCTTATTGTCTGGAAATGCATTGTATGTTTTAAAGTAGAGGTTAATTATACCTCCGTTGCGTGTAGCACAGTGGCAGCGCTACGCCCTCTTCCCCCCCCCCCTTTTCCTTTTCCCGACTTCTGCCAGATGTTCATATAAGATGCATAGGTTGTCGCTCGTAATAACCTAAAAATGTACACACAGTATATTAATTACTTTGAAAATGAAAAAACTCATTTTATTTATTAGAATATCAAAATGTGATGCTATGAACAAGCTCCAAATACGAATAAACCATGTATTTTTAAACGTAATAAATTAAATAATATAAACACCCCAAAGCGTTAGTTAGAACTGCTAAAATTTGTTTTAAATAACCAATGATAATTAGGAATGGACATTTCTTATTGTCTGGAAATGCATTGTATGTTTTAAAGTAGAGGTTAATTATACCTCCGTTGCGTGTAGCACAGTGGCAGCGCTACTTTTACTAATTTTAATAAAACATAGCATAATGTAGCAAAATTTAGGTTAAATTAGGTTAAAATTGGAAGTGTTATATGCATGCTAATTCTCACGCATGGGACTAGTGAGTCACTTTGGAAGTCTCATGCATAAAGGTAGGCCTACATCGCATTGTCTCACGCACGAGAAAAATTCGTAAAAATGTCCATAAAATCTGACCTACAGTAGCCCATACTGTACCACAGGGACCCTAAAATGAAGCGATAATGGCATAAATTATATAACAGTTATCATGAAGACTACAACAATTACAATACACAGGTTGCTACAAACGGTAAAGGAAACGAAAAATAGGACAAAAAATTCCTTTTTTTTGCTTATCGAAATCAAATTGGGTGTCATGGTAGGCAGGTATTTATAGTGTTATATTGAATTGTCAAAAACAGCGTTTAGGCCTAATAAGGCCTAGATATTATTATCGGTAAATTTACAGAATAGGTTTTTTTGTGTACATTTGTGCCATTTTTTGGCATATTATTTTTTTACTTGTCAAATTAATAGATTACTTTAAGGACGACGGGTTTTAAACAACCCTAATTTTAGGTTTTTATGAAAACATTTTTTTTTTGTCAAAGTCAAATTAAATTTATATTTTGCTGGCAACCCACGTGCGCAGCATAATTTAATTCCACTGTTGTTCTTGCAAGGCGCGTGCTCATCAATTATGGATGGTTCGAAATCGGTTTCAGCTACCTGTACCAGAATAATTATTATTTCCATCACTTTTTCAATGTAAGTTTTGATTTATTTATACATTAATGTGAAATATAATGTCTACATTTGTAGATAATTTTAATGGGATTGTTATGTTCAAATCGGCAAAATATGCACTCGAATCTAGTCTCTCTAGTACTAGGGTCTAGCCTAGCCTAAGACCTAGGCTAGTGCATACACAGCTAAGCAGAGCTTGACTTGTCTGCCTAGCCTAGGCCTTTATTAGGGGCTTAACAGTAAACACAGACGAGAAAGAAATTAATTCTTGGAATAGTATTTTCACACTGTATACCGTATAATCATCAGTGGCGGATTCGGGCATCCTTTGAAAAAGAAAACCAAATTCCATACTGTAGGCTAGGCTAGGCCAAGTGACAGTTTATCAGTCTTTTTATCGGTGAAGAATTTATTTTCTTGCACACATGTGAGACTACTGAACTCCCCACTTCCACCCTTTCAAAAATTTCTAGATCAGACTTTTTAAATCTACTACTACTGTATAGGTTATTTAATATACATTTACATACCTCACAGCTAAACTTGTCGTTAATGTACACCGTTTTAATGTTCGAATCCAGTTCCCCATTAGACTTCACTCTACACACTTGGTCGCCTCTTTGAAGGTTTCTTGGGTGTTTCCACTTGGGAAATCGTGATCTGGTGGTGGTTAGGCCAATTTCCTTCCGTAGAAGTTTGAGTGGACGGCACTCGGATTTATCCACCCAGCTGCTGATATGATATCCCGTCCATTTTAGATGATATGATGAATTGTTAACTTCCCTAATAGTCGCCCTTAACCAACAGCCAGACTCGGCGTCCAAACCTTGCACAACTTTTCCGATCTCCATTATTTTTTAATTCTGTATGTATAATCAAGTAAATGAACTTTTATTTTGTAAATTCAAAATTGCTTACTACTAATTAATATAATGTAAATGTTTGTTTAATCATGGAGTTATAACTAGGCTATATAAAGCCACCCATGGTTTTATTGCTTCCCGAAAAAAAGGTTTATTGTCCACTGTCATCTGCTTTGTATTTTTCAGTACCGGTATAAAATATTCAAATATTACTAGGATGTTAATTTCTGAAATGACTATGTCCTCCACCGTCGAAAAGAGGTTGGAGTTTGATTACATTTTTAGGCCACAAGGCACAGATACGAGGAAACGGGGCCCCTCAGGATGGTAAACCTGTGACACTATGTATGTGTGTACTTGTTGTAGTACGTGTAGACCTACTGTATTAGGCCTATGAATGTCAGTCCTACTAATTGTAGGACTTCAATAAAATAATATTTTTAATTAGAAAACTTACATTCCCAAAATGTAAATCCTGACCACTTCTAGAATTTTCAAAGATTTTTGAAGCCAACTTTTTGCCGCCACACATTCACCAAAATGTCAAGGTCAAATGCACTTTTGCAAACGCGTTAGCGACGTATATGATGGAGTTTGCGTCATCGGTGGGCATACGTCATAATCGGTACAATTTCTGGAGCCATCAGCAGTGACACTAAGACACTATTTAGTCATTAGAAACGAAAACTTGTAACGTTGAATTGAATGTTACTGGATGTAAATAGGCAAATACAATAAATGAAAAATAGGTAATATAATACTAATTCTGAATTATACAAAATTAGACAGTTCGAAAAGCTGTAAATATTCAAAGTACTTTATTCCAAATAACCAAAAATAATAATGTACAGTACATCAATTACACATCTTAATTTATAATAAATAAAAGGAAACTGAAAATAAGCAAAACTTGTAAACGGAGTACCTAAATACTGTAATAAATGTATGTAATAATAATAATAATAATAATAATAATAATGACAATGATAATAAATATAAATAATATAAAACTAAAATAATAATATAAATAATAATAATAATAATAATAATAGTAATTAAACAAATAAATAAATAATTAATAGTTAAAAGCAGCAACGAAAACCATGATAATAGTGAGGTTTCGCAAACTTACGAAATACGAAAACGGATACGTCACACGTCAATTTTTGAAAGTTGATATTGTGTTTAAAAATATATCAAATTTTCCACTTATGAATCGTTGATGATCGTCCTAAAATATTCACCAAATGTGACAGATATTCAAGGTGTTCTATTCAAATGTTACAAGAATTTATGACGTATCCGTTTTCGTTTTATTATTTCGTAAACTTGTGAAACCTCGCTATTTACAATAGGTCAATGTTACCGTATTTAAAATCGTATAGAACAATAGTATTTTTTACGGCAAAGAAAAAGTAGTAATTGATCTATAATATTTCAATTCTCCATTACTTCTATTCTATTAGGCATACTATTTGCCAGTAACATATACATAGTCTATTCAATATTTACATTTAAATATATAGGCCTATTTAAGTAGGCCTATAACATATTTAATAGGCCCATAAACTGAGAGGAATAAATAAAAAATAATTATTAAAATACGAAAAACAAATCGGTTATCATTGCTAGCTAATTGCTAATCTAAGCAATGATAACCGATTTGTTTTTTGTATTTTAATTATTTTTTATTTATCTATTACTCTCAGTTTATATTCAATATGTAATAAAAGTATTGTGTATCTACGTTTTGCATACTTAAATAGGCCTATATCATACTGTAAGTGTTAGGCTACGGTACTGTCTTCTATCAGACAACTCCCGTACCAAAAATGTTGTGCAGAGATGAGAAGAGATTGCCAAAAGCCAATAGAACTATTTTATCAAACTACCGTATTAATTTAGTTTGGTATTAAGTTCAATTATACAGTGCCGATACTAAAAAATTGCCTATCTTTAAATTGTTGCAATAATACATTTATCTTTACATTTTTTATTTTGTGTAGAAACGTGGATCATGGCTTTAGTTCGTTTAATTGCAGTACTTTAAATTTTTGCAAACATTTATCTATTTTTTGTAGACTTTATCTATATTTTTTTAATCATTTCAGGTTCGATGAAGAGGATGAAAAATAGTATTTATAATCCATCGGTATTCATTTCATTAAAAATTAAATAGTTTTGTTATTCATCTTTACTTCATTCCATAATTTTTTTCTTGCACGTTTTGTATTTATTTATACTACTAAATACTCAAGTTTGAAAACAAAGTTGATTTGATGAAACCCTGTTTGTTTATCGGTACCTGTACATTATGAAAGTTTGTTCATATAACGATAACATACAAATTGTTTCTTTAGTAAAATGAAAAGTTTTACAAATCGAATAAAATGACGTCATTCCCTATCAACAATAGCAACAAAATCGTCATAGCGTACGAAATTTATCGCTTTTAATTTAGTCATTTGATTGGATTTTTTAACATTTTTTACCGAGAAATAAATTCAATAGAGACCTAAACATTTATTGACCCCAAAACAGTGATAGGTTTTGTCGAGAGATTGCATATACCCAATAGGGTTCATCTATCTAATCCCTCTTGACAAATAGGCCTATATAACATAGGCCTATAAAAGAAAAACAAAAGAAAGCAATGATAAATGATTTTCGTATGTACGGTAAAAACTCGTACAAAACATGCCTAATTTCTATTATTTCTATAATATATTTATTATCGTTTGTTGTGAGCGAGTAGCCTGCAAAATATTGGAAATGATGTTGTAGTACACTGGGAATGTCACCTTTCCACACAGTACGTATTTTCTCATGAGTATTTAGTAGTCCTACATGTATTTCAATTTTAGGTTCTGATCTACTAAACCATATTTTATACTAAATGTTGAGTTTAAGGTGAGCAGTCGCTCTTCTTGTTTAATTCCATTCAGCTTCATGATGGACAGTGGTTTGCGTCGTTGATTTGAATAAAACCAATTATAAGACAATTCGGTAAAATATTGTCGATTTATGCAGTGCAGTTTTGAAAATCAACCCTTGCCAATCATTAACTTTTAAAGGATCAAGGACGCAAACAACGTGACAGAACTTTTTCTCAAATGATATCACTAATCTGTTGCATTTCGTTCGTTTCGTTCAAATGTTGAGGTATATTGGTTCCCCAGCTGATGATAAAATGTCTACATGTATTGCATGCTACACGAGAAGATCCGAAACCAATAGTTTTCAATACCTCCTTAACATTATAAAAGATCGAAACAGCCAATGCATTTATATATAAATTACCCAAACTCACACCAATTTAAAATAGGACTATTCCTGTTGAAACTAAGTCCTCATAAGGTGTCCATTAGGCCTATGTTATGAAATGCATTGGGTGTCCTGGGGTTTTGTTGTTTACTGCTTATTAATTGCTTTGGGTATTTTTAAAACGATGTTCTGCTGTGAAATCAAATGAAGTACTGTACCTGTTACGGTATTTTATTTAAAAACCCGACAAGTCACAAGTATTAAATCACCGATATGGATATTAATCAGGTATGTATGAATATGTTTTCAATTATGAATCTATTATTAGGTTTATATGGTAAATCCCTAAATCCGCCCCGAGGATAGCATACCACTCCATTCCAATTATAGGCCTCAGAAAAAAAAGGCCTATTTTGTATCAGATTTTTAGATCAGAACTATACAAGTTTTATCTATATACTGTAGCAGGCCTATTTGTGTTTATGTTTAGTAGCAAGCCCGTATTCTTATGTGAAGTTTGAAAGCGGTCATTAATTACTATCATTAGTATATCTTGGTCGTGAGAAAATTCCATACGTGATTGTGGAAAAAATTCCATCGTGTGCTAGACTGGTTATTTTAGCAGGGTATGCTAAAATAAACTGTTCGACTATTAAATGGTCTATACGTGTATTTTAGCACTAGCGTTTGGAAGTGGTTGTTACCGTACAGTTGTAACAAAAGATAGTGGAACTATTCCATTTATCAATCTTTCACATTTAAGCGACCTATTAGGCCCCTATTCTTACATGTAAGTGGAGAGGAATTCTGTGTTAACAAGAATGTTTTTTTTTCTGGAATTTTGGAAACTTGACTTATTTACTAACACAGTCCAAACCTGAAGGTGTATAAGAAGGTCGACTGTACTTTAAACAACTTCTCGGTTTCGCTTTCTGTTCACACGACTTTTCTTCCGATCCTCGAAATGAATTATGCGTTCATGGCGAGTCCCATCAGCCTTTGACGTAAATACATAATTGCATCCTCTAGAACACATTGTTGGCCCGCCAGTTACTGTAAGCGATGGGCAAGTACTGTCAGGTCCTGGATAAAAAAAAAATATATCAAATATATATCAGTCTTAGGCCTATAGATAGCAGTTATAATTTAGTTATTTGCTGTTTTAAACACATTGAAAGATATGTGTTACCGGTAGTTGGGACTAATGGCAACAAATACAATGGGTTCTAAGTTGTTTACAGGCGCGGATTTAAGGGGTATCAACAGGCTTACGCCCCCTCCCCTAAAATTTAATCGAAATATTGTTTTTTTTTTATTTAAGCCTATAATAACGGCAATACAGTGATAAAGATAAAAATAGATGCACAGCGGCTGTAGTGGGGACTCCTAGGGGATGAGTCGCACCTTTTAACCTAAAGGAATATCTTGTCAAAACAAAATCGAGATTTAAGCCCCCTCCCATCTCAATCCTGGGTCCGCCCCTGGTTTATATGCGAATATTGGACAAGTCCCAATAAAATATCTCAACTTTTGATGAACAATTACGATTTATTCAAATATAAATTATAATATTCATTATAATCGTTCATAGGCTATAGGCCTAAAGTAAATTTATTTGCATACAAATTCGTATTTAATTAATACAATGTATTTATATCATCAATGGCATGTGAGTCGGTCATACTTTGGCAATCGGCTAAGTTCTGTAAAGTTTAATAAAAGTACACCCCTCCATCGACCACCATAAACAACGCAATATGCAAAAATTAAAAGAAAAAAAAACTTTCACATTTTCTCTATTTTCAATAATAAAATACCGTACTCACCTAGTATATGTTGTTTTAAGGCATTCACACGACTTCTCATCTGTAGCCAAGTGTAGTATTGGAAACCATCTATATTTGGGTTTGGTGTTGGTGTAAACATTCGACTGTCCGACTCTCGAAGATATGCCATAAACCCTTTCGCTTTTACCGGGTGCGTTGAGC
>JAOTQE010074731.1:0-16454 GCA_025631205.1 Nesometra sesokonis
GAGTCTCATGAATTAAAAAATATATATATAAATAAATGCTAGATTTTATCCCTATTCTTTTACACACAAAATAGCAAAGTGGGTAAATTGTTATTATCAAATAAAAATGGCTACTTTATACCCCTGAACATCAGACATGCTCTGCAAGGGCCATCCACTCTAAATATGGTGAATAAATAAATGTAATACCTGTTTTAGGCCAACAGCAACAGCAATATTGCCAGAAGACATTGTGGGAACCTCTCGATGTTCATTTGCAAACACCTCTAATAAACGACTTATTCGCTCTCTAGAAAAAGAAAAATCTAACATTTAGTATGTAATAAGGTCTAAGAAACAACTTAATATCTGTCATATTTTTGCCATTTGATAATAAAAATGCAAAATAAGGACAGATTTTTTTTATTAAGGTAGATCACAAAAAACGGATGATTCTTTCTAAAATCTAGTAACCAACAGTAAGCTAATTTTGGATGTCCATACTGAGGCAAAAACAATGCTTATGGAGAGATATCCTGGATAATATCCACACAGATACGATGTACAGTCTTCTAGGCTATCTTGTTGAAACAAGCTATAAAGAGTACCTTCATGCGTCTGTTTCTTTGCTTTGAAATTTGTTTTAATTCATAATTTTATTTTAAATACAGTTCTGTGGCTTACCAATAATTAGCCGATTGGGTACAATTTCTGACTTGCAACAATAAATAAAATTCAAGCAGCTTTGAGATTGTAAAATACACATTGATTTAAAAGAATAAAGCGCCCTCTAATGGCCACCTGTCATTAAAAAAAATGATGCATCACTTACTTAATCAGACAAATGTTTTTTTTTAGCTTCTCTTGTAGGAGCTAAAAACAAGAGAGTGGTGCTGTTAAAGGAAATTCCTTCCAAAGCCTCACAAATTTAAAACATTTTAAATTTGAATATATTGTATTCAAATTTATAAATATAATACTGATCTACAATATTTATGTCATTTTATTTCTTCCAAGTATGCAAAGCAAAATAAGAACAGAATTTCATTTTTTGGGTAGATCCTAAAAAATAAAACGGATGGTTCTGTATTAGCTTTGCTTCTGTGAAGAGGGCAAATCTAGTATCAGGGGGGATTTAAGTGGGAGGGGGGGGGCACAACCAGCACCGGGTCCAAAATTTAACAAAAAAACCCAAATATGGGCAAAAATAGGGTACCAGAGCACCAAAATGGTTTTTTTTTGCTCGTCAAAATAAAACTGGCAACCCACGCCCACCAGGACCTGCAAAAGAGCTCCGACCCTTTCGGTAGATCCTGGATCCGCTCCTGAGCTAGACCTAGGCTAAAAGAATTAAATAATGATTAGCCTTTTCCCATTCAAGAATAAAAGTAAAAAAAAGTATGCAGGTAACTAATCAAGTTTATTATTTTGAAATAATAAACAAGTAAATTTCCAAATTTTGGGTGGATTTGGGAAGCAATGCCCCTTTAAGAGACAGACCTGGCTCAGATTTGAACCCAGAATCTTGGAATACTAAACACCCAGCTACTGTAAAATGCCAATAATGGCTATGAGTTCTTACACGCTTCCTCTATTCAAATTGTACAGAGCAGATTGCGCCTTAAGGTCACCAGAGTAGATGCGTAGAAACACTAGAGGGCCTCGTTGCTTGTCATGAATAATCTTGAAGGCATATGCACAAAGATCATTTTCAAATGATGCCCTGTAAAGAAACAAAAAAAAAAGCATCAATTCATGTATGAAGAAAGGAAAATCTCTGTCTGTATTGAAAATGTTAAAGATAATTGACACAATGTAAAAAAGCTTAAAATGTTAAATCTATGCGACGTTGCCTATTTGTGGTAGAATAATGGAAGAATTCTTTTACACAGCAAAATCGCTGTGGAAGCGCGGACCTGGTGAGTGGTCGCTCTAGTTACTCCATTAATTGGAACATGGTTCACAAAATCACTTGCCCATTATCCTAAGGAAATCAGAAATTTAAACCTATACATAAGCCCCTTTTACACAGAAAATACCGCAATGTTACCATAACTATGCATAACCACAAACATTATTGCCAGTCTAAACCCTTTCACATCAAAATCCACCATCAAATTCCGGTAATATGGCAGTTTCCTGTGTAAGTGTCCGGGCGAAAGGCGTAAAATTGGCAGTTAGAGGTTTCCAACTTCGACCTTTGTTTAGTTATGCTTCACTGCATAAGTAGGCATTACACTGTGGAACCTTTCATACACATCCGGCCTAAGGCAGTGACGGTAATATAACGGTGATATGTCTAGGGTCTGAGGTGGTCTAACGAATACCGGCACTGTGCCGGCATTGAAGGGAAAGTACCATTTCACACCAAAGCTAGCATTCGTGAATTACTGCAATATTCCCAGTTTACAGTTATGTGTGAAAGGTGATTTGTATCGGCAACAGATCACTTGTTATTCTTAATGAATTTTTTCTCCCTCTTTATTTGCTCCCTCTGTTTTGCTCAGCTTCTCTATAAAATAGCACATGCTATATACTGGTTATTTAGCCATTTTGTGGAATTCTATGATTGGTAATAACTTCTTCACCAACAGCCATTTGTTTATAAAACAATTGACACAAATATGCTTTATATCAAAGGTCAATTTCAGGTACAGTTACTGAACATGTCATTATGTATGCATATGCATGTGTCAAAAATTTCCAAATGGTCAAAATTATTTTCTGACTACTTTATAGATGGAATAATATCATTAGTGCTACCATGAAGAGGTGCAAACTATATACAGTACACGCGGGACATACAAATCTGCAAATTGCATGCACCCTTTGAAAAAAATAACATGCTTTGACTAGGTTAGGTTTACCATATTAAATTACTAGGGAGATCTACCTAAAATCACAGAGAACTACCTAGTAAGGTAGTATATAATTACCCTGTCTGTTGATCTTATTAATGCCTGACGGTCAATAAGTAATTACTTGTTTGTTATGATGTCAGTTCTAATTAATCTGAAGCTTTACTCAAAATAATGATTGTATTTTCCTATTAGAAAGTATAAGGCATATGCATATGTGGCAGGGCCAAGCCAAATGAGACATAAGTCGGAAAAATTAAAAATTGAGTTTTATGGATTATAAAATTATACATTATTATCTTTAACATGCAAAAAAATCAGTTTCATACAATGTTTCCTTGTGAAGTTATGAACAATCGAAGTTCGAACATTCAAAATGTAATTTTTGAGAAAACTAAATTTGAAAATTGTTTATCCGTATACTGCACATTCACTAAGGATGGTCATTTCAAATCGCATTTTTAAAACATTTTTTGATCATATATCTGAAAATTGTTAATCTAGTATGAAAGTTGAATGTATGAACTGTATATTTTAAAAATAAAATAAAATTTGAAAAAAAATGACCATTTTTAAATTTCTGCCTATTTTTGAAAACTAGCATTTGTGACTTATGTTCCATTTGGCTTGGCTCTGCCACATATTCCAAGCAATGAGATACATGCCATCGTGACAGGATTCAATATCTCGACATAAATTATGTTATCATCAACAAGCCATTGTGACAGAATTCAGTATTTCGACATAAATTATATCATCACCATTCGATGATGACATAATTTATGTCGAAATATTGAATCCTGTCACGATGGCGTGTATCTCATTGCTTGGAGTATGCATTTTACTTTCTTGAAGTTGATTAGTGGACTTTTCGGTATTTTCCTTTGAACTTGTAGAGCATACAGTATTATTTGATATGGTAGTTTTTATAGGATTAACCCTGTTAACTACCTATGTCTACCTTGTTACTACCATTATCTACCATGTTAAAAGAGTTATTTTTTTCAAAGGGCATAGTGATCTAAATAGGAGCATCCACATTTCTGTACGGATCCACATTTCTGTATGGATCAGTTTGTGTCTCTTTGTGTTTTTTTTTCGTTGATGATACCCTTTGAAAAAAAACTCCATTAACGTGGTAGATAATGGTAGTGACTAGGCAGATAAAGGTAGTTAACAATGTTAACCCTAAAAAAACTCTAATATCAAGGGATACTACCAAGGATATGGTCAACAATGCTCTACAAGTATACATAGAAAAATACAGCCAATATTTATAAAAAGCCATTAAACCATTAATAACATCAACATACAAGCTATTTATATACTACCTTACTAGGTAGTTCTCTGTGGTGCTAGGTAGATCACCCTAGTAATTTAACATGGTAGATCTACCTAGTCAGAGGGTGTTATTTTTTTCAAAGGGTATCTTACACCAATTCTTGGTTGCACTGTTGAGGTGATGGCAGATAGTCAACAACAGCATCCATCAACAGCTGTACTCCCTTATTCTTCAATGAGCTTCCACACAGGACTGGTACAGCAAGCCTGGATAATGTTACTCTTCGAATGATTAATTTTAACTAGAATTAAAAAATTAAAAAAAATGTACACAATTGATTTTTACTTCTTTATACATATCAGTTAAATCTCCCTGAGCAGACACCTCTCGTCAGCGGACACCACCCATAACGGACACAAATTTAAAGACCCATTTGTTCTTCCTATCTAATTAGTGCATTTGGTACCTCTCGTAAGAAGTCACCTCCCATAAGCGGACACGGACACTTTTTGTCTTGAAAATTAGATTTTTTGTATGTTAATTTACCTCCCATACGTGGATATCCTGGAAAATTTAGTGATGTTTCTGTAGAACGAATACAAATTTCTGTACAAAATCATCCTTTTCTGTAATGACTGATAATCATATTACTGAACTAATCTTTAAAATGATGAACAATATTTAATAAAATATACAATATGGTGTCTAGACATTTAAGAGGCCATTTGTGTTGAGAAGGCCATGAAATATGAGGCAAAAGGGCATATATATAAATTTACAACTTTTCCCTTCTATCAGGAGGTTCAACTGTATAGTGAATGACATGCTCCAGTTTTCTTAATAATATTAATGAAGTCATGGAACATGAAATCAAGAAACAATGTAAACATAGGTAAACTTAATCCTATAAGAAATTTCTGGAAATATCAAACAAAAATGGACGGCCCAATGAGTGGTTGGTTTGGATAAGTTAGCTGTACTTCATTTGGTACTGCGGTGAAACATCTTTTTACTGGCTATGAAAGCAAGTCTAGACAGATCCTAGGGCTATCCAAACCTAGTCTCTAGCTCTCCTATAGGAAACAACATTGAAGAGTATACAAATATATACAGAGATGAAAAGCTCTGGTTAAAACCATGGGTCTCAAAGTGACTGCAAATGTACTATTTGCTGAGGGGCACACCCCCAAAGCAAATAGTACTTTTGCAGTCACTGAGGGAATCATACATTCTTGTTTATTGATTGAGTTTGGTGTAGCTCTGAACACTGCGGTTGCAACCGGTACCAGCACCGGGTCACATGAGATATTGCTATCTGGTTTTGAAATTGGGACAAAATTCGTAAATAGTCTTTTACTATTTACGGATCCGTAACTAGTGCTTTGGTGGTTGGATTATGTTCGATCACACAACACACTTTTAACCAATCAGTAAACAAGAATAAATTAATCCAGTATATAAAATAAATTAGGCACTTGGTAGACTGCTATTGTAAAATCCTAAATGAAATCACCTCATTAGCCTCAATGTTTAACGAATCAAAGTTTTCAGTTTCCAAAACCTTCTCAGCAAATTCATCATCCAATTCTACAAGCTGTAAAAAGTGAAAATCAAATGATAAATAATTTACATTAACATTGCAGTGGTTTTGAATGGCAAGCAAAGCTTCAATAGGGAGATTTCAAGTCAGGAAAGCAGTGTCCTTCCTCAGAATGACGGCCCTGTTATTTTGCAATCCGTTCACCGGTAGGTTGGTGAACACAGGAGACAAGACTGAAGGAACACCAAAAAGGAAACAGAAAAAGTACAACGAGAAAGAATTATACTCGCCAGTCTCGCAAGAACACCCAATCGGAAATAAGCATACCAGCTATAGCAGACCACACAATCACATCATTGATTGGAACCACCACAAGGTCAAAACAGAGTAGACGACGAAATCATCAGACACATCAAGGAGGCGATATGGATCAGAGGAGAGGAGACAAGACCATGAACAGAGATGAAGGGGCCCACTTACTGAGTCACGTATAAGACCCTGTTGTTAGACAATAGCAACCTACCGATGAATGGATTACTTAACAAGAGTCGTCAATCCGAGGAAGGACACTGGTGATTCAAGGTGTCTGAAACTGTCAGGTCAGTAAATTTGATTGGTTTGTCAAAAATTTAAACTTAACATTACCACAACTATTATTTTTATTTCTAGTGGTGTGTTTTGCAGAGCAATATACTGGACGATGGCTTATAAATAATGAAAGATAAAATTCTTACATCTTCAACGAGGGCTGTGCGGGCTGCAACTGCTTGATGCCAAGCAACAGAATTGCCTTTATCAACAGCTTGCTGTACATATGTTTTACCAGTATCCTTCATATTCCATATTACCGTTTCCATAGTTACTACATCAATGACACCCTCAAAACTTGTATGCCGGCCCAAAGGCAACTGAAAAAGGGATATTTGTTTTGAAGGTTGTATAACACTATAAGAAATATAAATAAATAAATGTGTGAGTTGTATGGCCGAGCGGTTAAGACATGGGAACCGAGCAATAACAGCAGCATGGGTTCGAGGCCCGCTCATACCATGGTTCTGGTGTCTTCTTGGATAAGGACTATAAACCGTAGGCCTAGTATACCCATGCAGCTTATGTGCACTATAAAGAACCTAGTACCGCTTTCGAGATGAGTAGGGGGTTACCCCGGAGTACTGGTCCATACATCTCCTGCTGTGGATAGATGAATAAGCATTTGTATCGGGCAGCAGGACTTAATGCGACCCTCAGGGACATAAAAAGTCATAAATGTGTAATATCTGGTCCACAGCGCCTTGAGACTATACTGTATAAGGCGCTACAAAAAACCAACTACATTACATTACAAAGAATCGCAATGGAAAAAACGATACTGGATACTAAGTAAAAGCATTCCAGCTCTACAAGACATTCATTGGTAGAAGTAGACCTACTGATGAATGAAATCTTTAGTAATTATTAATAAATAAAATAATAATTCAACATTATATACATTACACAATTAAGACAGATTTTTGAAAATGAAATACTGCTATTTTTATTCAAGTAAAATGAGGTTAACATACTTGTAATAGAAGAGGCTTAACTTGTAGCTTTTCCTTTATAGTTCGAATCGAGTATTCAAAATCAGCATTATGTTTGTCCATCTTGTTTAGGAAAGCTATCCTAGGTATTTCATAATTATTAGCCTGCCTCCAAACAGTCAGTGTCTGTGCCTACAAGATTCAAAAAGCTCATATACTAACATGTTTTTCTCACCATCACAATTATCATCCTTTATGATGATAATATAACCAACTAACAAATATTCATCCACTTTAATTTAAGGCTCTCCCACAAGATCAAATTCTGTTCAAATTTTGCATTTTTTATTTATGGTTTGAAGTAATAAAATGACCATAAACAATTTAGAATGTTTTAATTTTTTTGTCAAAATAGAATTTTGAAAGAAATGAAAGTTTTTTGCTTTATTTCACGTCTCATGTTGAAAGTTTTTTTTCTACCTCTGAAGGTCAGTACTGTAATTAAACTCTTTGTGAGCAGCTACAAATGTGCTTTAGCAGCTTGTTTTTTACCTCAACTCCTGCTGATGCATCAAATACAGCAATAGCTCCATCCAGCACCCTCAAGCATCTCTCAACTTCAACAGTAAAATCAACGTGCCCTAAAAAAGAACACAAATGAGGCTAATCATGGCAAAACCACCAAATTATCGCAAAGAAACAACAGGAAATATAAACAAATACACAGGTAATTGGTGTATATTTTGTCCAATAACTTCAGTCATAGATGTCTAATTTTGATAATTGTCCCTCATTTTAACACTTGCGAAAAGTTTAATATGGTTCTAACAATAACTCAATTTTCAATTTTCCTACAACTTGGTGGTTTTGCCGTGTCATGCCTCAAATACTAGTTAGTTGGACAAAGAGAAAAAGAAATGAAGGGTGAAAATAATAAGGGATTGAGTTAAAAGCAAAGCAAATTAATTGTTTTTAGACACTTAAATTGATGAATAAATATAGGAATAGATGTAACAAGAAAAAAAAATTAGAGAGACTGTGTTTCAAGCTGAAAACAATTTGGACAAAATCTGGCACTGGTAATATACAGAAACTACAAGATATTATTAATGTGCAATAAAGACTTTGGGAAGGGAGAGGGGTAGGGAGTTGTAAACAAATTGGTAAAGCTAGTTTGCGCTTAGGTTGCACATAGTTCATGAACGGTTCATGAAAATTGTTGTCATGCACAAATTTCAAACAGTTTTAAATTTTCATCACGCATTTCATTGGACTTTGGAAGGAATGGGCCTTCAAATTATAATTCTGCAAGTTCTGGAAAATTTAGTAGAAGTGCACAGCTAGCCACACCCTGTACATTAAGGTTTATTAGTCTGCAACATGTAAATAAATGTTCTGTTTGAACATGAACTTGAAGTTACTGTTTAAACGCTTACCCGGAGTATCTATTAGGTTTATTCTATGATCCTTCCAATAGTATGTAACAGCTGCTGAGCTGATTGTGATTCCACGGTCTCTCTCTTGAGGTAAATAATCAGTGACTGTATCCCCATCATCAACATCTATAAATGAAATTGAATGAAAGAAGCATTGAGCTCAGTTGGTTAAACTGGTGCATAGTCTTGCAAGAATGGTATCTAGCTTGAGGGATGCAGACAATTATTGTACTTTGTTTGGCAAAATATTTAAATATTATTGATTGCCTTTGAGAGGATAACAAAAAATACGAGTTGTAGATGAGTTCAATATTTTGCCACAGTGAGTACAATATTTTTCAGTATCCCGAAAATAGGCATTCAATATTATAATTATTATTCAATATAGCTTACTAGTAAGTAACGATTTGTCAAGACTTAGCTTAGGCCTACATAAATCATTATCTTACCTCCGAGGTATTTAGTCTGCCCTGCATAGTATAACATTCTTTCTGTAGTTGTAGTCTTACCAGCATCTATATGTGCCATTATACCAATATTACGAATGTCCGTAACACTCCTCTGTGAAAAATAACTTGCCCCTAAAAAATTAAGTTCAGTAAACACATAACTCAAAGAAAAAATATTATTTTTACAAAAAAAAAGCTCCAAAACCACATTATTTTAATTTATTAATATAATAATTCACTTAAGTAATGATATATCAGAGCGTTTTGATTTGTTTAGAATAGCTTTGTGTCTGTTGAGTCGGACCAAAGTCTGGAGACGTTTTTTCAAGGAGACTTTGTTGCCATCGTTTAAAATACTTATAATAATAATAATATGTGACATTTATATAGCACTTATTGCCAAGGCCTCTAAGCGCTTCACAGTCATTGGGACAAACACCTATGGAATACAATCCATTCCATAATGTTGCAGCCATAATCAGCGCATATGGCATTTGTACCTCCCGGGTGGAGAGAGGCAACATTAATAAAGTGTTTTGCCTAGGAACACAAACAGTCGACCAGAGTATAGATATAACATGTGACCACCCCGAATGCAATAAATGAGTTTAAAAATATAAATAAAAAAAAAAACTGGCAAACCAAGGTTGAAATTTCACTTAAGCATGAAAAGCTATCTCATTGCTGGAATTTTGTGACTAAAAAATAACTTTCAGATCCAAACCTGGAACCCGTAAGTATAGATCTATTCCTATTGAACCTAACCACAAGGCCACTAGGCTTTCTCAGTTAGTAGCTGTCTAATTGCTAAAGACAGAAGAGCCGCTGAGAGATTTTTCCATATGTTGCTCATGCTCAGTGTATTCTCAACAATTCCACGCCACCTGATGTCATTAACTGACTGAAATGTGCATTTTTAGGCCATGTTTCCGCAGGAAAAAATTTATCCGATAAATTATCCCGATAAAAATTATCCGATAAAAGTGCTGCAGAAACGGGTGCTTAAACTATTTTGACGTAGTAAAATTATCTGATAATTATCCAATAATTAACCGATAATTGACCTAAATGTGATATTTTTTTACCTTTGACATGGTGTCAACATTGATCTTGCTTTTGCGAGGATTTCCCCGCGGTTCAACCAGGGTGCCACGAAAAGAAAAGAGAAATCACCAAAAAATCAGTTAGTGGACTCACAATGCATTATGGTCTATACTATAGTTGTATTTTTAAAAATTGATTTGATTGGATGCTATTTTATCGGAAAACCCGATATTCCTACAAAAACACGGCCATTGAGTTACCTGATTAACATGAAAATGTGGCAGAGCCAAACCAAATGAGACATAAGTCGCAAATGCTAGTTTTCCACAATAGGCTGAAATCTTAAAATTGTCAAATTTTTCAAATTCTATTTTATTTAAAAAATATACAATTTATGCATTCAACTTTCAATTTTCATATATATGATCAGGAAATATTTAAAAAAGCAAATTAAAATGACCTTGCTTAGTCAATGTATACTGATAAACAATTTTAAAATGAAGTTTTCTCAAAATGTGCAATTTAAATGTTTGAACTTTGATTGTTCATAACTCTGCAAGGAAACATCGTATGAAACTGATTTTTTTTGCCTATTACAGATAATAATGTGTATTTTTATAATCCATAAAAAAATCAATTTTCAATTTTCCGACTTATGTCTCATTTGGCTTGGCTCTGCCACAAATTTACTTCGGATAGGGCAGTGATTCATTATGAGTGGTAGCAAGTGGTTGTGGGAGGTAGCGAGAGGTAGAACTACATATGGATACTGTACCTTTGTGACAAGTACACTTGCAAAGCTTGTGAGATGAAATCTCTGTAAGATATGGTACATATTTATGAGAATTTATCCTCAGGATCCTTGATACAAACAACATGGTTTCTGAAGAAAAAAATATCAAGGGAATTAAAATGATATTTGGAGAAAATTAAGTACAGCATTCTTTTTATATTTCATGTTAAAAAACGTTGAAACAAAATAATTTTGAGGAAAAACTGACAAGAAAACAAAAGGAATGGCTACAGTATTCACACAAATAATACAAACTAAATGATTATTTGTACTTCAGCACCTGGTAATATTTTAATGATGCCCGAATGTTCAATCTTATAAAATTTGACAAAATGTTTGAGGGTAGTTAGTAATTTGTTACACCACAATACATACCTTTGTCAAAAAAAATTATGTTTTTACACATAAAACTAGCCTAGTAAAATTACACATAGCATTCTGAGTGACTCATGGTGATGCTCTGCTCTACTGAAGGTGGTAAGTGTTATCTAAACTTAACAGGTTTTATCATACCAAACTTATCCAGGAACACAGGTGATATTTATCGAATATTGGCGAGAAATGTCCTATTATCACCTAAAGTGTGACGAAACAACAGCAATCTCAAACGCGCGAAAAATCGGCCCTCAATTTGATAATACTCTTACCGCGAGCGATCCCTTTCAGACAGGAATACGGTATTAATACAATATTTTGACCGGCTGTGTCAAAGGGTAAACGCTGGCGTGTTTATAGTAGGATTGCGGTTTTTTCTATGTGAAAGGGGCTTTAGTTGATAGTTAACGAATTCAGCAGTGCAAAACAGCACCGCAAGTCACTGTGGATCCCTTGTGTTGTAGGCTCTATTAAATAAGGTTAATATTAAGTGTAAAAACTATATTTTTTTTTAAAGTATGTATTTTGGTGCATGGAGTATTAAAGTTGTTTTGGTGTACAACAACAAACTACCAACTAGGCCTAACCTCGGCTTTATTATTTTGTCAAAGTTTATTAATTCAATTCAACATTCAACAACATTAAAATATTACCGGGCAGTTTCAGGAACTCTCGGATTTAGTCGGGCCCCCCCCCCCCCCCCCATTCACCGTGCTTCACTGGTATCGGATCGTTCTGGTCGCGCCTTCAGTCCGGTCGCGGTCCAGTCTATTCGTAATGGCCTTGGCTAGCCTCTTGGTTGGTAGTAGGCCTACTAGGCCTAGGCTGTAGTCTATAAGTGATCTGTTTTAAGCTTAAAACATTTGAAACACACTTAACATTATAATTTCCTATAGGTTAATATATGTCCTTATTAATCCTGTTATATACTCTTATTATAAATTATTTAATTTGCGATTTTTTTCTCACATTTTATTGTTCTCTCTATCGCTTTTCACACATGTGTTTGTGTTGATTTGACACCCAGCGAGGTCAAAGTTTAACAGCACATTCTATTGATACGTACCGATGTGTTGGTGAGCATGTAATTTTTCCATAAATATGGCTACTTAAAATATCCACGACGCCGTGTAAATATCACATTGTTTATGAAAGAAGCGCGGTACTTGAATTTTGAGATTTCGAGATGACCAGCATGAATGAAAAACATAGAAAAGTAAGTTGGTCAATAAAATATGTTTAAAATAGCCAGGCCAGGCTTTATATATCAACTTTTAAAACTAGGCCTAGGCTAGGTCTAGGCCTTCCCTCCTCAGAAGAGCCTGCTGAGCCCCTATCTACTAGCTAGGCTAGGCCTAGAGGCGGTCCCTACTAGAGGCCTAGGCTAGGCCCCCTAGAGGCCTAGTCTAGGTTTTTTAGGCCTGGGCGAGGTGGAGTTCTGTAGGCCTAGGCCTAAAATAATAAGTCTAGTCTAGGCCTTAAATAATACTACAGCCTACGGGGGTAGACCTAGGCTAGGCCTAAGCCTACAGTTGGACTAAAAACCGTAAAAAAACGGAAAAACCGGAAAAAACAGGGAAAATATGAAAAAACCGGAAAAAAACAAAAAACAAGAAGAAATTAAAAACCGAAAAAAAGTGTTAAAAGTTAAAACTGCGATTTTCGCCTGTTTTCGGAATCTTTTCGCTGTTTCCTCCACTCACCACAGTCTTTCTTTGGTAGCTCCACCAGCGGTTGTACACAACACTACCAAAGATTTTTTACACTCTCTCACGATAAACAATGGTGGCGCCAGCGGGGGATGGGGGAGGAGGGCAAGCAAGGCTTCCCTCTCCCGTCGGGGAAGGTTGCTCATATTTGTCGGGAACAAAAATAAAATAATTGAAATAAACTGTAAAATAGTAGGCCTATAAATGTTGTTTGTGGTCAATAGTAAATTGGCACCCGTCGGAAAAGTTTGCTCATATTTGTCGGGGAGCGATAATAAAAAAAGTAAATATTTATTTGGCTTTTTATGGTTTTATGGACTACCTTTGGGACAAATGCCCCCTCCTTTTCTTTTTTTGCTTGTCAGATTTTAAAATTGGTTGACCCCCCCCCCCCTCGGGGATCATTCCACCTCCTCCTGGGGACAAATCCTTGTGCCACCACTGACGGTAAAGGTCACCCCCACCCTAGAGGCCCCCTATTGAGGGAGGGCTCTGATGAGACTGGAGTAAACTGCTGGCAATTCTAAACCAGGGTCTTTGTTTAAACTGGGTTTATGTTGATGTATTTCGATGGCTTCTCTGATGCGACGTTTCCATTTATCCAGGTGTAGGCTCATGATTTTAAAGCTTTCATCTAGGATAGCATGGTTCGTACCGACAGAGTGTTCCTGGATTGATGTTACAGAACGGAGTCTAGGGTTCCGGTGGTCTTTGACCCTAGTAGCCAACTGACGCCCTGTCTAGCCGATGTAAGAGTCAGGACAGTCACCACAGTTGTATTCATATACCACACCACATCTCTCAAACGAAGATGACTGATCCTTGATCGAAGGCAGAATGGATCTGATGGTGTTAAACGGCTTATGTTAAGATGGAACACCATGTTTTCTATATATTGCCGCGATCCTTTCAGAGACACCTCAAACATAGGGTATGCTCACCGGAAACTTGGGGATCTTGTCCCTATTCGGTTTTTCTGGGTTTCTTTTCGGTTTTTTTTTTTTTTTGGTTTTTCGTGTTTTTTCGGTTTTTAATCCGACCCTAAGCCTAGGATTATAATATTTTTGTATAGGGCCTACCTAGGCCGCCTAGGCCAGTATAGGTCTAGGCTTTGGCCTACTCTCTATACTACTTTCTTTTATAATGCTGAACATTTTATTTAAAAGAGTTGATGATTTTAAATTGATAAGCCTAAGCCTAGGGCTATCTTAATCTATATTTTGTTTTCTTTTCTCAGATGATTATCAAAAATTGTGCTATAAAGAGAGACCATTTTAAATTTAAACGATATGGCTAGCTAGATATCTAGGTCTAGGCCACAACATTTATAAGCTAAATATTTTTTCTGTATTCCCTTGTAAGGTGCAAATGTGGCTTGATGAAGTGTTTGTGGATGAGGATATTCCTCAATATGAAATCAATGAACGTAACCTCGACACAATCACAAAACTGATGGAAATGAACAGGGAAAGAAACTATGATGCTGAAATTATCATAGCAGATTTAAACCAGAAAACACTGGAATATGAAGCTGAAGGTAACAATCTTTGTGTTGGTCTGACCAACCCAAAATCTTCTTAAACAAAATTTTTACAAAATATGTAAACGAAAACAGAGTTTGACTAGAACACCTTGAATATCTGTCACAGTTGACTCGGGCAGTATATTTTAAATAATTAGGAGGCATTTGAATTATCTAAAATAGCATTCTGAGCAGCAGCGCCGCCAGGATTTCCCCAACAGCAGGGCAAACCCCGATAGGCAGTGCACCCCTGACAGTTTGGGCTAGGTTGGGGTGGGCGTGTATCCGGTTTGACTTGTGCCTGCCTTGTCACATTGATTGACTTGTGCCTGGCTTGAAACCACTATATTTACCTTTGTAAGCATAGTGGTTTTAGCCTACTAGCTATTTTACTATATATTTATTTTTGTGAATGAAAAAAAAAGAAAAAATAATAGAATACAAATTTATGCTAATTAAAAAAATATATATAATTTATTTTTAGCAATAACTATGTATTTAATAACTGTTTTTTCAACACAAACTTATTTTACATTGTGTGCCATATACTACATTAATGATTACAATTTTTTTTAAGCGAAGCGTCTTAGTCGTATCTTAGACTCCGTCGGTTTATCAACACATTCCTTATCACAATCTGGAACAGTAAGTCTACGAACACTCGCTAAGATCGCAACAATCCTAGAAATTAAAGATGTTACAACAACCAGGTGAGTATTATATGGGGCATGTCACAGTAAAACTAACAAGTTGTCGCAAAATTGAAAATGGAGTAAATGGAGTTAATATTGAAACCATTTTACACTTACAGGCCTTGAATTTAGACATAGCCACAGTGCCGATGGCCTTCGGTGCTCTCCCAGGTGGCCAAAATGCCCTTGGAAATGTGCGTTAGTTACAGGCCATCTTGGCTTCAGTGCCTTGTTGTTAACAAACTCATTGAACCCTTCCGTTGCGTTGGTCCGGTATTACTGGGCCCAAAAAATGTTGTTGAATGGCGTGGGCCCAGTAAACCATAAGAAAAAATGTTTGCCTAAACTAAATGTGCCCTCTTTATTTTCTTCTATCACCTTTGAGATATTTCCAATACTTGAAAAAAAAATCTCCTCCACTGTATGTGCCCTCTATTTTTATTGGGACATTTTTCTTTTTAATTTTTCATGATTTAATGGACAACATTGACTAGTGTCTATTTTGTTGTGTAAAATGATAAAAAAAAAAAACCTTTGATATTTTCTTTCATCGTATTTATCTATATCATGATCCAGTGTAAAAAACTGCATCCAATATGAATTTATTTGAGAAAAAGTAGTATTCACAGATTTGATGAAAACCGGGAAATTCAAAATGGCTGCCATGTATGATGTCATGGTTATGCAAATTAACAATTTGTTTCCCCTCCCACAATAGGCGACCTTCTTGCCCATAACACTAAAAAAGAATTTCGAAATAATCTATTTTGGTATTTTTTTGGCTTTTATTTAAAAGTTACCTATTTTCTTAAGGAAAATTTCCAGCATGCACGCACAGAGGCTGGAATAGCACCTCACAGTGAAGCAGTGGTGGATTGAAAGGGGGGGTCGCACTTTTCCACTCCGGGTGGGCTTCTGACGAGCAAAAAAAAAAACGGGAAAAGGGTCAACTCCCCAATTTGGTGCCCTAGTACCCTATTTTGGCTGTATTTTGGGTTTTTATGGTAGATTTTTAGCCCCGCGCAACTACCTTAATAGGGGGCGCGTGTTGGTTGCGCCCCCCCTAAATCCGCTCCTGGATCATTTAATGTCACGCTCGGTAAATTTAACGAAATTGTATGAAATAAAGTTATGGTAAAGTGCGCCACTGTTAATCCTTATAATTCCTAAGCCACAAGAATTTAATTACTACAAGTAAATCACATTTTATTATTTTAAATTTATTAGGGGGTCACACAGACCTTGTGACCCTCAA
>JAOTQE010074742.1:0-16454 GCA_025631205.1 Nesometra sesokonis
GTCAATAGCGCCTTAAACGGAATCAAACAAATAAAAGTGAATAAAACCCGACCGTAAGGCCTGTGAGACAGGCTACTTCGAGAGCTGTATTTTAGAGCACTGATCGCCAAATTAGCGGCACACGAGATAATCTCGGACCTCTAGTAAAAAATGCGGCATCTGTATAAACAAACAGTCTGCTCTCCGTCGCTTTACTTAGGCTACGCTGAAACCTTTTAATTTTGTAACACCGATATTGTAATTGTTTTATTAATTGTTATTCTTTCTTTAAAATGAGGTAGATCTATACCTTCAACAGGTTACAGGTAAGCACGGCTGCGCCCGGAATCACCACGTAAAAACGCCCATTGTTGATCAGGACCAATTCTTCAATCGGTTTGACTCGTTCCTTTACAAGTCTCTAATTCTCAATTAGGATTAAATGTCTTTTAACACTAGAAAAAAGGGGTACAGCAGAATCTAGTAAATACCCCGTATACACAAATGAGGCGGTTATAATATAGCATTTTATCATTTTAGAGCGTTCAACAGCTTAAACCAGTTTAAATTGAGGAAGCACTAAATGGAAATAGGCCTAATGTACAGCAAAATAACTTGGACTGTTGACCTTAACTGTTCCCTGGTTTGACACACTATTTATGTCAATGAATACTTGTAAACAGTGAGCTTTATCGTACGCTAGTTATTGCGTTAAGCTATTATTTTATCAGGTTTATACAGAAATCATTATTTAGCCTGGAAAATTAATAATCTCCTTGTGAGTTTCCAATTATTAAATATATATTTAATGATATTCTTTTAAAAAACAATAATTTTAACGTTGAATTATTAACGACGACATAAATAAATTGAAATGGTTTACAGATTCACTCCCTTGGGAAATTACTATTGATCTGGATTTGTAAATGCGCGTGTGCGGATGTTCATTAGGTGACGTCATGACTTATTGTGTTGGCATCAGTATAATTTATTCACTGAATGAAAACTACTTGTGTTACTGTGTTCTTGTCGTCTGAACTGAAAGAAGACAACCTCATTGGCGATAGTTAAGCAGACAATCTTCGTCGTCACGGTAGCCGTTATTCGTCCCCGTCGTCGCTGGATATATTTTGCGACACTTCCCCGCTTCTTTTCCTACATTATTTCTTGTCTGGTGATTTAGACGTTTAGCAAACGTTGAGGTACGTTTATTTCTCATTTTTTTAAATAAAAATTAAATACAAAAGTATCTAAGTAGTAGTTTTATATTTTTTTAAAATTAGAATAAGATAATAAATTCGAATTATCGATGTGCGGCATACTAGCAGAGATGATTATTTATAAGAAATGATCTGTTAATTTTGCGCTAGGATAGCCTGGTTGGTTACCGGTGTTTTCTACTACGCATAGAATACTAATAACGCATTATTAAAGAAATACTAGGAAATATATATTGCTAAGTTGTCTTCGATATGGAGACGTAGTAAATAATATGATAAAACAGATGATAATATTATTAATAAGCGGAAAATGTATTGCATAAAACGCGAGCCTGTTACTAATTAGTATAACCGTTTAAAAAGGAGCAGCACTTCTTATTAATATATTAGTGTAATAATAATTATGAAGATTATGATTCAATGGTCGCAAGACGTTAAAACCGTTTTTTGGAAATTTATAATAATTTTTGGTACCATCCATAATGGTGTATCCATTATTAGTTGTGCAATGTTGCTGCTGATGGTGACAAAAATGATGATGATGATGATGATGATGATGATGGATCATTGAGTTTAAATATTTACTTTTTAATATATCTTTACATTGTGATAAACGTTTTTATCACCGATAAAATACTCATTCATTCGCGGAAACAATAAATGTTCAACAACCTATAACTTATTACCGACTACTCACATTTATAAAAATATTATTATCTAGAGATTATTTTATTCCCTCATTAAGTATTCAGATTGAGTGAGAGCGGCGAGCATTTATGATTGAAAATGTTCATTAATATCCAATCAGTTGGAATGAGGCTTCGTCTGTAAAATGCATCATTTTGTGTCGTGGTGGCTTCATTAACACAATATCTGTAACATGGGATTCACAAGAGGTGTTTTTGTTCGCGTTTAAAGTCTTGATTATAAAGCGATTTCTGTCAAGATTAATTACCAGTATGGTCGATTCTCAATCAATAAGTCACCATCAACTGCGCATGATTGTGTCAATGCAGTGTCAACGCCATAATGTGCAGACGCGTCTGGGGAGGGGAGGCCCATCGCTTAATTACGTTTTTGTCGAGGATTGAACTCTACTAGTTCCAGCACCGCTGCTGTAAAGGTAGTCGCATACCACAATCAAACACAATCTGATACATCACTAGGTCTAAATATTACTTTGTTTGCCAGAATAGAAGAAGAGTAAGCAAATTACTTCATGCTTTATTTCTATAATTCATATGATTTTTCCAACATTCTATTGTCATTTAAAAAACGGAAATGTGGATAGAATTATAAGATTACAAATACAAATAATTAAAAAATGTTTGTAGGAAACTAGATTCTATAAGTATTATTATTTTGTGTAGCTAGGATCATGGCTGCACTAAAATAAAGGCTGAGAACGGATTCTGATGTTCTTCAATTCCACAATGACACCAAGAAGAGATATAAAATGTCTAAGCAGTCTATAATAATTATAATAATCATCCCGTTTATTTTCAATGACCTGATATGTCTTATGTGTTCCTATCATCCCGTTCATTTTGAACAACCTGATGCATCTTATGTGTTTCTCTCATCCCGTTCATTTTGCATAACCTTATGCATCTTATGTGTTCCTGTTCTCTCGTTCATTTTGCATAACCTGATGCATCTTATGTGTTCCTGTTCTCTCGTTCATTTTGCATAACCTGATGCATCTTATGTGTTCCTCTCATCCCGTTCATTTTGCATAACCTGATGTATCTTATGTTTTCCTGTTCTCTCGTTCATTTTGCATAACCTGATGGATCTTATGTGTTCCTCTCATCCCGTTCATTTTCAATAACCTGATGTGTCTTATGTGTTCCTCTCATCCCGTTCATTTTGAACAACCTGATGCATCTTATGTGTTTCTCTCACCCCGTTCATTTTCAATAACCTGATGCATCTTATGTGTTCCTCTCATCTCGTTCATTTTCAATAACCTGATGCATCTTATGTGTTCCTGTCATCCCGTTCATTTTCAATAACCTGATGCAACTTATGTGTTCCTGTCGTCTCGATCATTTTCAATAACCTGATGCATCTTATGTGTTCCCCTCATCGCGTTCTTTTTCAATAACCTGATGCATCTTATGTGTTCCTCTCATCCCCTTCATTTTCAATAACCTGATTTGTCTTATGTGTTCCTCTCATCTCGTTCATTTTCAATAACCTGATGTATCTTATTAGTCCAGGAGTATTAGGGTTTGACCCGAAAATGTCTCATAACAAGCTGATTTTTTTCAGGATAGCTCCAGAAATATGATTGAAACATCATACTAAAAGTCTCCAAAAATCCTCTTTGTGCTCTCCGAGAATTCCAAGATGGCGTCCAAAATGGCCGCTAATTTCAAATATTACCATATTTTTGGAACCAGTTAAGATAAAAAAAAAACAAATTTAGTGTCTAGTTATATGTTTTAAGGTACAAATAATCCAATAAAATTACTTTCATGGTGATCTGAAGTCTTATATTTAGCAAACAAAAATCCAAAATGGCGTCCAAAATTGCCCCAGTTTTCATATACTATCATAACTTTGGACATTTTTATGATTAAAAATACAAATGTAGTGTCTAATCATATGTTTTAGGTACAAATAATCCAATGGAACTATTTTTATGGTGATCCAAATCTTTTAACTGGCCAAAAATCCATTATAGAATTATCTCCAAGAAACCAAGATGGCGTCCAAAGTGAGCGCCATTTTCAAATATTATCATATCTCTGGAACCAGCTAAGATAAAAAAGTAAATTTAGTGTCTATTCATATGTTTTAAGGTATAAGTAATCCAATAAAACAACTTTTATGGTGATCCAAATCTTATATCTAGTAAAATAAAAATCCAATATGGCATCCAAAATTCAATTTCTCATGAAAGTGGTGTCATCAACAATAAACACAATCATCATCATTTTAAAACGGTCGACCATCATCATGAGTTCTGACAAAAGCAAGCTACATTTCCAGGTTCTGCCAACTTACATTAGATATGATAGTTCTGAAGTGTTCAATATCAGTATCTTAACTTTAACCCATAACTCTGAGGCATACATTGGCTGTCATTCGGACAAATTCTCATATTTACAGGTAAAATAAATTGAGGACCAGACATTATATAATCATGGTCATCCAATACTAAATGGAATTTGCTATGAAAAGTTTAATATATCCCTTAGTCAGATGGTAACTGGATAACCACAGAATTTACCTCGGAATTTGGTTGCATTTTTATCCAGAAATTATTTTACAGCACACGACTTCACAGCAAGAACTAGTAGTAAATTACACCCAGCGCAGGTCCACGGAGTAGCAATATATTGTACTGCACCACCTTGATGGCAATGGAAGTGACAAGATGGTTGTAAAATGACATGGTGCATATTTGCAACCATGCAACCAAATCCAAAGACTTACAAGAAGCAGCATATACCAGTGTTCAGTGTGGATCCAAGTGTGACGCCTCCGACTCAGCCTTCCCCTCCACTTTTTTTTATTATTTTAAGTTAAAAAAAACTCATAATTGCAAAAACTTAACTGTGAAGATTGCCTCTCAGATGCCCAGGATATGCATTCTGTTTGAAATTTGGCATGGGGCCCTAGACTCAAAGAAACGACACAAAGTTTGGCACCGGGCCTCCTCTATTCGACATCGGGCCCCCTCTCAGATCTGCTGGATCCACCTCTGCTGTAACTATTTCATAGTCAAATTGTTTGGTTAAAATGTACCATAAAAATTAACTAGCAACCATTTTGGTGTCTTGTTAGATTTTGAATTATTTTAGGAAATGCTGATTATCATGGTAATTCACTTAATGTAGTGATATCAAAACATATGCTTTCAAACCTAATTTTTCTTATAAATTTCACGGTAACAAAGATAGATGTTAGATATAAATGCAGTAAAACCTTTAAAAAATGCCATATTTTGATGATTTTTTCTCAGAATGAAATGAAGAAACCCTATTAAAATGATGAATATTTTTTCCCTGGTAATTTTAAATGCCGTATTGGATATTTAGATACTTATAAGATATGAACTGTGTCGTGGAAATTGTTTCATTTTTCTTACTTAGTTGAAACATGATTGTCACTGATGCTAGTTTTGTTTTTTACCCGGGTGAAAAGTTACCGACAATAATGTTTTTAAAATGGCGGCCATTTTGGCATTTTTGATGCCACATGTGGATTTGTGGTATTTAGATTTTTGTAGCGAAAACGTTATGATTAGATACTAATTGTGTTTTTTTTTTCTATCTTAAGCGTTTGCAATGTTATTATAATATTAAAAAATGGCGGCCATTTGAATTGATTTTTGGCTAGTTTTTAGAAGATTTGGATCACCATGAAAATAGTCTTTGGATTATTTTTACATTAAAACGGTCATTTTGGATGGATGGATTTTTTTTTTACTAGATATAAGATTCGATCACCATGGAAGTTGTTTTATTGGATTACTTTTACCTTCATACATACAACTAGACACTAAATCTGTTTCTTTTTTATCTTAACAGGTTCCAAAGATATGGGAATATTTCAAAATGGTGGCCATTTTGGACACCATATTGGATTTTTTGCTAGATACAAGATTTAGATCACCATGAAAGTTGTTTTATTGGCTTAATTGTACCTTAAAACATAAGACTAGATACTAAAATAATTTGCTTTTTTACCTTAGCTAAAGTTCCAAAGATATGATAATACCGGTATCTGAAAATGACAGCCATTTTTGAAGCCATCTTAGATTTTCCGGAGATAATGCCATAATGGATTTTTGGCTAGTTAGAAGATTTTGATAACCTTGAAAATAGTTATATTGGATTATTTGTACCTAAAACATTTGATTAGACACTACATTTGTATTTTTTTGAAAATTGCGGCCAATTTGGACACTATTTTGGATTTTTTTGCTAGATACAATACTTCAGATCACCATTAAAGTAGTTTTGTGAGGAATCTAAAATGCACAAGCCTTATCGCCATTTGCATTGCCCCTGAGATATGAAACAATATGGACACTGATCTAAAGCTGTCTTCTTCCTTGGTTAGTTTTAAGAAAAAATATAAAAAATCACTATTAAGTACTTACTAAGATATCACATGACTTCATAAATCATGTATCATTTTTTTTCTAGTTTTTAACATTTTATCCAAAACTTTCTGCCTCTGTTAAGATCTTATCAACAATGGATTGTCCTGGCGGTATGACATGGTACGCCTTATTTTTTTTCCTCTCCTATCCCCGTTATTTATCATGGTCAACTATCTAATATATTTAATATCTTAACTACTTACACATGATAAATAAATGATATTTTTATTGTAGACCTATTTATTTATTTATCTATTTATTTATTTATTCGTTTTCCTGTTAATTTTAATTATTGTAATTATCTAATTTTTCATTTATACTTACTTTTTTCACTTTATCTATATATATCCTTATCATTTTTATTTATATGCATGAAACTATATTCTTTATAGTGCCTATTTTCACAAGCTCTTTGGGGTTTTTTGGGGGTCTTTTCATTTCATTGTATTATGTACTATGTTTATTTTAATAATGTAATGTCAAATTGTTTTAACCTTTGAATGAATAAAATTGAATTGAATTGAATGGGATTGCCTGTACCTTAAAACATATAACTAGACACTAAATGTATCTTTTTATCTGAACTGGTTCCAAAGATATGGGAATATTTGAAAATGGCGGCCATTTTGAACGCCATATTGGATTTTTTGCTAGATAGAAGATTTGGATCACCATGAAAGTAGTTTAATTGGATTACTTGTACCTCAAAACATATAACTAGACACTAACTTTGTTTTTTTTTATCTTAACTGGTTCCAAAGATAAGGTAATATTTGAAATTTGGCGGCCATTTAAGACGCCATCTTGGATTTCTCGGAAAGCACAAGGAGGATTTTTGGAGACTTTTAGTATGATATTTCAATTATATCTCTGGAGCTATCCTGAAAAAATCAGCTTGTTATGAGACATTTCTGGGTCGGCATATATTTTTTACCTAATACTCCTGGACTATATGTGTTCTTCTCATCTCGTTCATTTTCAATCACCTGATGCGTCTTATGTGACGTGTTCCTCTCATCTTTTTCATTTTCAATAACCTGATGCATCTTATGTGTTCCTCTCATCTCGTTCATTTTCAATAACCTGATGTATCTTATGTGTTCCTCTCATCTCGTTCATTTTCAATAACCTTATGTATCTTATGTGTTCTTCTCATCCCATTCATTTTGCATAACCTGATTTATCTTACGTGTTCCTGTTATCTCGTTCATTTTCAATACCCCGATGCATCTTATGTTTTCCTATCGTCCTCTTCATTTTCAATAACCTGATGCATCTTACGTGTTCCTCTCATCCCGCTCATTTTCAATATTCTGATGCATCTCATGTGCTCCCCTCATCCATTCGGAAAGTAAAATATATCAATATTATTAACACTGTCTATAAAACTAAATATTCAGCAGGAATTGATCCCTTAACACGCCCCTGAGGCCATTTCCGGACATCTAAAGACCAAATTTTTCCGGGTGAGCATGCCCCGAACGCCCCTAAAACTTTGTCGCTCTACCGGCCCCCTTCCGCCCCCCCCCACCCTTTTTCCAAATGCCTGCATCCGCCCCTGCCTGATGCATCTTATTAGAATGTTAATAAAACAAAAATCGTCTGTTTTTTAATGCGAATATAAGATTGTGTTTGTCACCGTGATTCATCAATTACTCCTCACTTCATCACGTTGGTGATTTACCTTTCTGTAGTAAGCCTACCATAGTATATAGTGGCGTAATCATCGATGCTGTACAGGGCGGTCAAACACACCCTTTGGAGGTATACTCGTAGCATTGAGGTTAATAAGTCTACTCGTCATCGTGTAATGATCAACATCATCCATGCAAAATCGGTTAATTTTACAATTTTGTTAATGAATATGGCTTTATAAATTAGGTAAATGTACTCTTAATTTAGTACAGAATAATCACCATTATTAGTCGGTTAAAGAACAATTTACCGTATTATAGCGTTGTGGTTTTAAAGAATTGTTAAGAAACAAATGTATATTGTATTATCTTTGGTGATACCACAAACAGACAAAAACTGTCACGCGCGCGTACAGAAAAGCATGAATAGAGACCATAGATTTATTATTTACGGCTAGATGGTGAACTTAACACTGTAGAATTGCAGTCCCATGTAGACGCCTACTATTTTGATTTCGTCAGCCTTCGTCACAAATATGCAAGTTAAATAATAATAGTAACTGTTTTATAATTATTTTATTTTTAAAATTCTTTTGTCATACAAATTATTTACATATGTCACACTTATTTTATGTTGTTAATGTCTTTATGTTTGGATTAATTTTACTTTTTAATGATAAATTTGGAACTTTTATGAAATTTTGGGGGCGCAATTTCGACGTAGCAACAGCTTTAGAACGTACCACGATTTGATTGGTTGTATTCCTGAATAGTAGGCGCTACATAGAACTGGACTTTCGGGCTATGGATTCTGTAGAATTTCACCATCTAGCCGTAAATAATGAATCTATCATGGTATCAACCGACTTACTAACAGGGTGAGGTATAGTGAATTATAAGATGTCAAACGAGGACATTGTAAAATCATGTTTGTTTTTTATTACCATGGAAATATGAAAAATGTTTCGCATAACAAAAATTAATAGATAATTTTTCGTAAACCCAATTAGAAGTAACGTAGTAATGAAATACACGAATTACAAATAGTTTTTTACAAAATGTAGAATATTAAATAGAAGTTAATTATAAGAAGCCTGGGGAGGAAACTATATGTAATTGAGATTTTGATAGAAAACAAATAATGTTATTATATAACTTGCAATAATAGATAATTTTCCATAACTCCAATTTTTTTTTTAAATGTCTGTGAAACATTTACATGAATTTTTCAAAGTTTACTACGGTAGATGATGTCAGAAGAAGAAATTATCTAATAATTATATTTATTTTAGGAAAAAAGACATTGGAATTAAATACACAGAAATTTAATCATAATACCGTTTTCTAGGCATTAAATACATTAAATAAAGTTAATTATAAAATGTTAGAATAAAAAACTATAAAATAAAAACATTAAAATGAATGAATTAAAATAAAATAAAATAGTTGTCTAGAAATTCAATACCATAAATAGAACGTTACTAATAAAATATCAGAAGATGAAAATTATTTAAATCACAATTTTAAAAAAAACATCACTGTAGTGGAATAGGTAAATTGGAGATTGTTTTCTTTAAAAAAAATAGATTTGAGATGAGGAAAACATATATAATGTTTTCAAGCAAAAATTTTAAAAAAGACGTCATTGCATGATACATGAACACATTTTTGAAAATTTAATACTTTAAATATGAAGTTCATTATAATATGTAAGAAAAAACTATATTTAATAACTGTTGGCATAGCGGTTCCGGTTCAAAATCCCAATCTGGAGATCGGGAATTCGAGACTCACTCACGCTAGTTGCTTGTGCAATGCACTTTACTGACATTGCTTCAGTCTACCCGTTGTATGATGGGTACCGGCAAATTGCTGGAAAGTAATCTGCGATGGACTAGCATCCCATCCAGCGGAGTATCACACTCCCATCTACTTTACACTACTGAAACTGGAAATAGGATTCCGTGTGATTACATCCATCTGGAGAAAAAAAAGGCTGGTTGAGTAATTCACAAAATTTAGGGATTCATGACCTCGGAGCCTGTATATTTGCCAGAGGCTACAGCTTGGCCTCTCATAAAAAATCATCAATTGCACTGGCTGCCAGTAGTTGAACAATGTATCCCACTATTCTAGCTAAACACACGCGCTGAATAACTGTGAATTTTGCACTACAGTACCGATTGAATTTGTTCTGTTGGCGTTCCATATGAGTAAGATTTATAGATTTTGTTTCTTGTTGTCACGAAGACATGATTGATTTCTGAAGTTGTACTCATAACGAATTTATAACACGAGAGTCACTGATATTACCTTAGTTATCTCAACAATAGAATAAACATTAAGATCCCTGTAGATAAAATAGATTTAATAAATTAATATAGTAGATGGTTTCTGCAAACACCATTCACTGCCGTGGGGCAGTCTATTCTAAGCACACCATAGGAGAGAATGATTACATTGCGCTTACAATTTCCACTCTATTTCTAAGTTATCGGTAATAGGCCTATCAACATACCTTATAAGGACGTAATATTAACGATATTAATTTCTAGATTAATACAAAATCAGTCAATCAAAAATTCTAATGTAAAATATTTAAACTACTGTACTCGTGCGAGTGCATGAATAGGAGTCATAATCCGTTTATAGATTGAAACAATGTATAGGGCCTATAAGGAAAGATTTATAGAAACGATTAATTTTACATGCCCGATTTAGAAAGTTGAGTTGACGAGTTTCTAAGATTTATAGAAGTTTTGAGGCGGACGTGATGGAAGAAAGGGATAAAGGAATCGTAGCAGCTTTGAGGATTCGACTCTTTTAAACTGTAATAATAATATAATCAGGAAAATAAGTAAGTTTTGTTATCAAATAAAAGCTTAGTAAAAATAATTTCAATGGTTGTAATAACCCTGTAACGACGCCTCCCTGTGCGATTTTTCCTAAACGCACTGTTCAAAGAAGCGCATTAAATTTAATCCATTCAAATTTAAATAAGCATTCACCCATCTAAATAGTTGTATATGTAAAGTTATTCGTAAAAATGCATAAATTAAGTTGTAGGTTGCTCAGCTTCCTTAACCCTCTCTCAATTTCCATTTTCTCCCTAAAGTGTAATTATTTGAAGTTATTTATACCTACAAAAAAATTATCTATTTTTTACGTTTGTTAAATAAACACTGTTGCTGTATTTCTAATGATGTGTTCATTTGGAATTTTTCAACTTGAACGAGCCAATTAAGAACACATCAATAACCCATGAATAAAATGCAATGCATTATAAATTGTACATTGAAATGGTGATACAATTTTATAGAGTAAACTACTCTATACATTGTGTGTTTTGAGGCTATATAATGTGCAATATAAATACATGTTTACTTTTTAATCGTTTTTATGAATACACGTTCTAATGATGTTTTACCTATCTCTATGGCTACACACAATTACGTTTAAAAGTCATAGATCTACGAAGCTCAAGTAAATAAGTAATGCTTTGTAGCTGTCGTCTGATTGCTATAAAATGTGTCTTGAACGAGTCGATGTATGTCACAGAATTTGTTTGTACAGCTACCCTTAAATTTCAGTGGCCAAAATATGTGATTTAAAATGAAGCGTCATGTGGAACTGCCTTCGCGGGTTAATGATGGTCGATGAGGATTCTTGAACATAATGTAGGCCTATGCGTCGTAACTCCTATAGCCCTTACTATGCCATAGCAAAGGTCCTATCGGTAAAATTAAATAGACACAAAATATACCAATACCACAAACCTTAAAAGATGACTTGCAGCGAAGAAGTTGATTCCATAATTTAATTACATTATGATATAGAAAATGATCGCATTTGCGTCTGTTGCGACTTGGCTGGACTCTTTATCATTATTTTGTTAAACGATACCACTGGACGCATTTTCGTTTTGTTTATTTGCGAGGTTTTGCAACGTTACGAAATACGAAAACGGATACGTCATAAATTGCTGTAACGTTTAAAAAACCTTAAATATCTGTCACATTTGGTGAATATTTTATGACGGTCATCAATGATGGTACATAGGTAAAAAATTGATATATTTTTTAAAACATTTAACACTTTTCAAAAATGGAAGTGTGACGTATTCGTTTTTGTATTTCGTAAATTTGTGAAACCTCACTATTATCGGGACCAAAATTTATGGTAAATAACAATAATAATAACATTTTCAATTACTGTAACTTAATGGGCCTAAGCAATAATACTCTGCAGGAATGAATTGTATGGTATTAACATTGTTCAACAGAAGGGCATGCAAGGTAAGAGTTGTTGTTGTCGTTGGTTTCTTTCTGTTTTGGAGACTTCTGACGTCAAAATTGTTCTGACGTAGGTTTAGTACACCATTTTTTTTAATTAAAAACAATTTTCTGCGAATTATTTGTATTTGGCCAATCTTTGATTAGGTAGGAACGTGGGATCAAACACCCGTATTAGCTCCATCTTGTCATTTTTAAACACTTTGATAGTCTCGTTCTGTCGGTTTCCGTTATGTTTACAATGGTGTTTTACCGATTTTCTTCAAAAAGATGAAGCAGTTGCTTAGTGATGTCATTCCTGTCGTATGTTAGTTTGCCAGTCAAGCACTCTGATGTGTATTAATTTTTCTGTCACATTAGACGGAACGCAAACTGTAAATATCTAACAAGTTTTCCTACCAAACGTATGACAGTTGATTTTCACCAATCAAAATAGTACAATAGTATTTATCATGAGAATCATCTCAATTTGTAAATTGTAAAATCGCTGCCAAATAAATGGTGGCTGTTTTTGCTATAAATCCACTAGGCATATATTGCAACCCCTGATAATATGCACTTTGTTTTGGTGTCAAATTATTCAGAATAGCCTCATTTATATTTAATGATTTAATAATATACCAAAAAATATAAATACCCTTTATATTTGAATATACTTATTATCTTAGTTTATTTACTAGTTTTATTAATATACTTATTTTAATAATATTATTGTTATACTTTTCTCTTACTAATAACCAAACTAACACCAACTGCTCAAATCGTCACGTACAGAAGTGTATGTTTCCCAAGGCTTCGTTCGTTGTTAAAATGTTTAATCGCGAGAGCGAACCAGGGGAGGGGGTATTATGTTAAATCGCGAAAGCAATTATGTTCTGATCCAGGATTCTCGGAACTGAAAATCAAGCATGCCAGGGGCGTATCCAGGATTTGGAGAAGCGAGGTGCTGAGTTTGAAAGGTACCTCAGCCCCACCATGGTTGGGGCTGAGGTAAGACAATTTTGAAATACGACGTCTGTAGATGCCTGGAAATGGCATTCAAATAGAACGTTTTGGTGAGTAATTTCAGAAATACTGTCTTGAGATTTTGACAAGTTTATTACTTTGAGGGGGAAAATGGGCTTCAACTCCATGCATGGTTGTGGCTGAGGTAAAAGTTTAAACTATGAAGCCTCTAGATGAAGCCTCTATGAAGCCTCTATGAAGCCCCTCTAGATGACCGGAAATTGCATTGAAACAGAACATTAATTAGGGAGTAATAATTTCTCAGCAATGCTCAAAGCCGTAGAGAATGTTTACATAATAGCGCCCCCAAACACGTAGTTAAGGGATTTTTTAAAAAATCAAGTTGTAATGGTACTTCAAACTTACACAGATTACAGATAAAATTACATATGTTTTTCAATGAAATAGTATACTACAATCATATTATAAAACTAACATACAACATAAATTATTTTTATATTAAATATAATGTTGAGTAAAATGTATTGCCTAGTGAAAAAGGATGTTAAACCATTCGTTCCGGAATTGATCGAAGAATGCATTCCGCTTCTATGTTGCGGGACAGTCCCGGGACGCTTCACCCCGCAATTGACTTTTTAAGCTGTTTACACTGCAAATCGATCCCGCAATTATTCGTCCCGGGACGCACAATTGTATACCTGCCAACTCTCACGCATTATGCTTGAGTCTCACGCATTATGCGTGATTCTCACGCATTGGAGCCTATTTTTGACGTCTCACGCAACTGATCTCACGCATTAACAGAATTCTCACCCATAAACAGTCATTTCAATAGTTTTTCTCACGCATGCCACAATGAGCAAAATACGGTAAAACCGTCCCCAACAAAACAGTGATATCTTGGGAAGAAACGGCCCAAAAATGGTCAGATGGGTTTTTTTTTTGGTTTTTTTTTTATGCTTGTCAGATCGAAATAGGAGAGGATGTGGCTTATGTAGTGGAGGCGTGGTTTGTCTCACGCATTGGACCAAACAAAATTTGGCATGTATACAATTGCGGGACGATTCCGCAATTGTGTTTGCAGTGTAAAAGAGGTACAAATGCCATATGCGCTGATTACGGCTGCAACATTATGGAATACATTGTATTCCATAGGCGTTTGTTCCAATGGCTGGGGGTAATAATTGTGCAGCGCTTAGAGGCCTTGGCAATAAGCTCTATATAAATGTCACATATTATTATTATTATTATTATTATTATTATAAATGACCGAAAATGAATGGCATTCAAATAGACTTTAGTTTCTGTAATTTACCTATATGTTTTCTAAGGAAGTAAGAGAAGAATTCTTTACGTTTATCTAAAGCTGAGTTGGACTTTAATTTTTTTACAAATAGAATATATAGGCAGTAATTTCTAGAAATGGTGACTTGAGGTATTTACAATTTCATTATTTTTAATTAAAAAAATGGGCTGGTTGGGGCTGAATTAAGAAAAATTTTGCACTATTATTGACGCCTCTTAGATGCATTGAAAACGTTTAGAAGTAATTTTCGGAAATAGTGTCTTGGGGTATTGTCAATTTCATTATATTTAAGGGAAAATATACCTCAACCCCATTGTTGGGACCAAATGTTGAAATATGACGCCTCTAGATTCCTGGTATTCAAAACGTTTTGGGGAGTAATTTTCAGAATTAGTGTCCATGACAAGTTTATTATTAATTAAGAAAAACACTGGCATGTTATGGAGTAATCTAGAAATACAGAGAGTATGACAAAGTCATGCATTTTGATAAAAATCAACATGAACCGTGTTTTTTTTTTAATTTGTTGATTTTGGCTAATTTAATCAATAAATGAAGGACAATCAACCAAATTTTAACTAAATACATTTTTTCCAAAATTTCCACCACCATAAATCTGCCCCATGCTCCTAGTTTGGCCTGAGTATAGCCCGATTGTTTTTTTTTTATTTATTATTATTATTATTATTTCGTGCTTAGACCTCACTTCAACAAAGAATTCAATTAGACTGAATGTCTACCGTAAACTGTACACCCTGAACACCCCCCCCCCCCCCCCCACCGTCGGGATACGCCACTCCACGCCACAACACCACCTTATTAATTTGTATTGCATTTAGTCTGACACTGCATCCGTTTCGCCAAAGACCCATTTGTACATAAATATTTAGAATTCTTCGTTGCTATTGCCGTCACGCATTTTTAGTGTCATTCCCATACACTATTTCCGAATATTTTACAGCTATTGAGCAATGGAACTACCGAAGAGTGTATAACGTAAAGTGGAAATAAAAGTGTGTTCTTTAGGCTACCATGGCTCACGCATTTGGGTTTACGCATAGTTTGCGCATTGGCTCGTACCATATCGTGGCAGCCTACGGGAGGATGCTGAACAATACGGTCTATGCGTGAAATGCCTGATGAAAATTTCAAAATGTTTAAAATTTGTGTACAACAAAAATTTTCTTTAACAACTAGTTTGCGCAAAACTATGCGCAAACAAAATGAAAACTAGCCGTACCAGCGCCGCAAATTTTAAATCCCGTGACGTCAAAAACGGTAATGTAGTGAGATTGAATGTCAATGCTTGAAAACTGCATAAATATGGCGTAAATACGGCGCGATACTGCGTAAACTGACAGATACACATTTCGTGAATTATTTGTGAATTAGACATGACCAGAAACAGACTGCGTGCAAATAATAGTACGCAGTCACGCAATCATGCGAGTTACCTTATTCTACACTCCTTGATTAAGGCCCATTTGTATTACAACGATAACGATGAAATGTATTTTGTTCCTATGTCAATTTAAGCCAATTTGAGAAAATATAATGACATGATAAACCTTCATTTTGTATATAATGAAAGCAGTATTTTTAATTGTTGAAATTTAATGATTTTAATATTTTTATTATTGCATAATTTTAATACATTTTGTGAAAATAAATGTGTCATAATATACATGTTAAACAGTACTTGAACCATTCTAGTGTGACTTCTAAAATCTATTTTCATTTTTATATGAATAACTGGTTTTAGGGGCGGATTTAAGGGGGGCAGCTCCGCCCCCCCCCCCCCATTCGGAAAGAAAAATAATATTTTGAAGGGCTTATGACATGATTATAAAATCGAGTAATATCATTATAATATGATCTGTGTATATGTTCAATTAAAATACCATCGTTATTTTGTTCAAAATAATCATTTAAAAATTT